>QFET01000410.1:0-66660 GCA_003316355.1 Tuber calosporum | reverse complement strand
ACTCCTGTGCCACGCCCCGCTCCTTCGCTAGCGCTCTCACCTCCTCATTGCACCCGCCTAGCGCTCCCCCTCCCCGCTCAAAATGACCTAAATGCTTCACAGCCCCTCCTTCGCCAGTCCAGGGGACGCAGTGGAAGGGTAAGTGCTCAACGGACTCTGCATATCAGCTGCTAAGTCTGCCTCCGCGATCATTCTAAGTCCCATAAGAAGCCCCTCCGCAAGCTCTCCCCAAAGAATACAATATCTGGCTACACCAAGCTGGCATTAACTTGTACTGGTGAATACTCCCAGAGAAAAGGCACTCCTTCAGCTTATCATCGTGGCATGTGGTGTGACAATCAATACACCACTGCCCTTTGAACCAGCCGTGAACCTTGACAGGCCTTGATGGGCCAAATACCCGAAAGATAAACTCTACCAGATCACCGCCCCAAACCACGTGGCCCCAAAGCCCTCTCGCTTCTCAACGCCATGTGAATGCAATCGAGAATGACTGAGGCCTCTTTCATCCACCTCTCCTTTTCGTGTCCAATATTTTAAACCGACGCCTGGGAGCGATATGTTTGGGTAAAAGGCATGCAGTCGTACCGGATTATCTACCACTGTTCTCTACTAGTTACCAAACCATAAACGACCCCCCCGCTGTTATTATCCCCCATGGCTTTGAGGGCTAACAAGCACCACCTGTTCGTCTGTCCGACACACATCTTTGCCTCCCTAATGAAGACAAACCTCCGGTTCACAACCTAGGTCCGTCCTAACAAACTCCGGAAAGCCGCTGGCCCTGAGTCCGCAGCGATGATCTCGTTTTCCATCTGAGGGTAAAGTTCACGCCCGTCTTGTGTCTGAGGGCCGTGAGTATAGCAAGGATTATGAGTAAAAACCAAGTTGCTCGAATAACTTCTTCGGTGTACGCAAGCGTGTCTATATTCCGGGTGAAGAAGTTGTGCAGGTCCTTCTTTGCTGCTGGTAGTATGAAGGCGTTCAGGTTGAAAGAAGAGGTACCAAGGGGCCCAGAGTGCCGTACTATTACATTTGCTAGTGGATTAGAGGAGTGGGATGGGAAAGTAACATGGGGGGTTTTTTTTTTCTACTGCGATACAATATCAACTAGGTTGGGGTTAATGTATCGTTATGATGATAAATGCGGTGCGAATTAAGATATGGTGCTATAGTAACTGCTCATCGGTAGACGAGACAGTGTACAATCAGGACACCCCCAACTCGAAAAGGCATGCATAAGATAACCAAGCAGTAGAATAATCTCCTTGGGCTCTACCCTCTGCGAATGGGCAAACCGGCTTGTCCACTGATTTCTCGCACTCATCCGAAAATGGGTTCAGAGTCTTTGAACCCTCCTATATCCACTGCCGATCAGGTCATTGCTATCCTCCGGCTCCGGCCCTTCACATGGAACCACTCAGAAGTTCTGTTGTTGGAGGTCACCGGGGAAGGGGGGAATGAAGCCTGGTTGACCACTCCCGGCTCAGGGCTGGGTTTACGCTGAGATGATATACGGTGAGTAGGGAAGAAGCTTATGTCCAGTGACCGACCGGTCCGATTTTAGCGTCTGGAGGTTGGGGTAGCTGCCAGTACCTAGTTTGTAGAAGTCTAGGATACCTGCGGAGGTAGGGATTCCAGACCGATACTAGGAGACTGTTGATTGGCAGCGGGGGAAGCAGCGGTAGGTGTTTGGGAATGGGAGCTGGGGAGTACTGGCACCATGTTGATACATTTGTCCTGGGAAAGAGTAGATGTTTTTTTTTAAAAAAACAACAACAACAGTACCGTATGCTTGTTCATCAACCGGTAGTATAAAACAGTAAAGAAACAGTTGAGGTAGGGGTGGGGGGGCGGCAGTGGATGAGGCACAAGAAGAGCGAATGAAAAAAAGAAAGAAAAAAAGCAGGATGATAGTGAACCGCACAATGGACCCTGCCCACTGCTGGGTAACTGCCAGGTATCCGCACAGTACAGTACAGGCGCTTTTTGTCTTTTCTTCACTTAGCTGATTTCTCCTCTATCCAATCCAAGTGGGATGGCCACTCCTCTTGCATCGACATGTAGGTGACTAACGCCGCACACTCCGCGGGAGTAAAGTCTTTCGCTCTAATGGTAATCATTCCGTCATTTCCATGTGCATGTTTTGACACTTCATCGTAGAGACGCCTGGCCCGATCCCAAACATGATCATGCACAAGACCACGATCATCCGCTACGGTTTTAAGGATTCTCTCGAAATCTTTGGTAGCAGCTAGTGCATTGAGGCCCTTCTGTACACCCCCAGAATTTGGGATCATCCCCTCTTGTTTGGCCTGGTAGACAATCCTTTCTGCCACAGAGTGTTAGCAAACCCTAAACAGCCCTGTATTATTGAAGCATACCCAGCGCCCCGCGAACGTTGAAGTTTCCGGTCAATCTTAGTTTTTCATCAACCTCTTGTAGAATCACGGCCTATCAAAGTGTTACAGATAGCAATTACAAGGGGGGATGAGATCAAATTACTTGCAGACGGCTATTTTCAGCAGCATTGTTGATCATTTCCCGATAAAGCTTGTCCTTCTCTTCCTTTACTTCCCGATGAAGCTTGTCCTTCTCTTCTATTACTTCCCGATGAAGCTTGTCCTTCTCTTCTATTACTTCCCGATGAAGCTTGTCCTTCTCTTCCTTTACTTCACGATGAAGCTTGTCCTGGTCTTCTTTTACTTCCCTAAGAAGCTTGTCCTTCTCTTCTTTAGCATCCATTTCCAGCTGTCTGTTACGCTGGTACCATGTCTCTTCAACCTCCTTGATATTTTCCAGGTGCTCGGAAATTGGAATTTGCCCAGCTATGCTTTTGTGGTGGCGTTTGGATATAGCAAGATTTGGATTGAGGAGAACAGAGCGATGGTAGGGAAGGAGGTGGGTTCTCAGAAGGAGTTGAATCTTCATCAAACAGGTCAGTAAAGCTAATTTAGGATTTGTGGTCGATCAATATCTTACCCGGGTGGTGTGGAATTTGCGCTGCATATGAAGGCGAATTCTGGGAGCAGCAAGGTAAAGGGCGAGCTGGAGAGACATTTTTTGGCCGTGATGTTGCAATGGAGATGGAGATACTGTATCAATGGAGTGTTTGTCGTGGGTGTTTATGTGTGCCATGTATTGCCAAGCCGGTACACTACGGTAGCGCTTGCCCATTCCAAAAGTACTAGTTCTCGAGTATCCGGAAATCTTGGCACGGTTTAGGCCCCAGAAGCGCGATACTTGTACTAAGGGTATTCAAAGTTAAAAGATGGATTTTCGGGTAATTATGTGTAATGAGTAAATTAGTAAACATGCTTAGGGTGCTTTGTAGTGGTTGCCAATAGTATTGCCCCATTTGCGGTAGCATATTTGAGAGCCCCATAGTAAAAATTGAGGTAATTGAAAATATTAATTAGTATAGAAGTACTTTTATTTGAAAAAGTTTACATCCCTAAATTCTGAATAGATATTGCAACATTGCAGCAGCTACAGCAGCATAACCTCTTGGTACTGTCCAAGTGAAGCATATCCTCATTGTTGATCCCAAGTAAAATCATGTGTAGGTCAGTAGTCGATCTCATTATAGTACCAATTTTAGCCTCTCCTCTCCTTTTCCGATCTTCATCCGTTCTCTGCAGGTACTGATAGAAGAATTGTAAATCATTCTCACTAAATCTAGTTATTGCAACTTCATTTGATTGCCTAATGTCTTGCAATTGGTTGATAATTTGAGCTTTTCATAAATGCAAGACATTTTGGAAGATTGCTGTTTGTGGCTTATATATTCATAAGATCCACAGTAAATTAATGGAATATCCCTCTCCAGTAGAGACCAACACCTGATATTCCCCATGTGACCAGAATACCACCCTTTCTACATTTTCCTAAGCATATTAGTATGGCATAACAACCATCCCACAATCTGCTCATACTCAGCACAATTTTGAAAGATGTGGCAATCTCTAAGGGACTAACATCACTGTGAGTAGTTATAAGAACAATACTCCAGCATGAGCACCAGGACTCTATATAGACCTTGGCCAATACTCAAACAACAGCTACATTCAATCTTGCTGGAAGAAATCACATTTAATACTATATTAATATCTCATTACCTTCGTTATACCTCAAGTGTTATGTTTGTTGATGGTGGAACAAAGAGCTTTGGGACAACATCTTTTCAATATGCCTCAAGGAACACAGTAAACCCTTTGCACAGTTTGTGTCTCACCGTTGGGTTAGTTTGGCTGGCTAGGTTGGTAGGTGGTTGCTATGCTAGGGTGAGGCAAGTGTACTTGTGTCTCCGTACCAAAAATAAGAACCTCTACTGGAATAGCTACTCCTTGCCCCATTATGAAGAATAGCGATGTGGCAAATTTTCTCAAAAGGAACAATCGTGGGTGGGCCTTGCAAGAGTCCATGAGTATCTTTAATATGTACTACTTTCTCCTCTACAAGCTTATACTTGTAATAAATTTAGATAAAAGTACATAAATAGACTAAACCATCAATAAGTTGTTGGAGCATGCACTCACACTCAACACATAATGCCTCCTGTAAACCCAGTTTTTTTTCATCCCTTTTTCAAACAGCACGAACTCAATACCTTTTATGGGCTGTGGGACACTACTCAGAAAGAGGTACTCATTCTTGGTGTGGAGACACAAGTACCAGTAGTGGTATTCTAGTTGTATGGGGTAACTTATGCCCTTATTACTACATGAAAGGGCATTCTGAGAGTTTTCCGAAAGATTTAGTTTTACTTTTGAATTTACATGGGATTTGGACCTCTTGACCTCAGTTGCAACTTGAAAAAAAATATAAAGTATAGTGGAGTAAACTAATGGTAAGCTAACTCTCTTTATACATGACAAGATCACCTCAAGGCACCAAGTAAAGTTACGTATCTTATGGTTTTTAACTTTGAATACCCCTACTGAGGGAATTCAAAGTTAAAAGATTGAAATTCGGGTAATTATGTGTAATGAGTAAATTAGAAAACATGCATTAGGGTATTTTGTAGTGGTTGCCAATAGTATTGCCCCATTTGCGGTAGCATATTTGAGAGCCCCATAGTAAAAATGGAGGTAATTGAAAAAGTTATCAGTATAGAAGTACTTTTATTTGAAAAATTTACATCCCTAAATTCACAATAGATATTGCAACATTGCAGCAGCTACAGCAGCATAACCTCTTAGTACTGACAAAGTAGAGCATATCCTCATCGTTGCTTCAATGTAAAATCACATGTAGGTCAGTAGTCAAACTCATTATAGTACCAATTTTAGGGTCTACTCTCCCTTCTTGATCTTCATCCGTTCTCCACAGGTACTGACAGAAGAATTCAAAATCATTCTCATTAAATATAGTTATTGCAACTTCATTTGATAGCCAAATATCTTGCAATTGGTTGATAATTTGACCTTTTCAGATACGCAAGACATCTTGGAAGATTGTTGTTTGTGGCTTATATATTCATATGATCCCCTGTAAATTCAAGGAATATCCCTCCCCAATAGCGACCAGCGCCTGATATTCCCCATGTGAATAGAATACTACCCCTGCTACATTTTCCTAAGAATATTACTATGGCATAAGAACCATCCCACAATCTGCTCATACTCAGCACAATTTTGAAACATGTGGTAATCTCTAAGGGACTAACATCACTGTAAGTACTTACAAGACCAATACTGCAGCATGAGTACCAGTACTCTATAAAGACCTTGGCCAATACTCAAACAACAACTACATTCTATCTTGCTGGAAGAAGTCACATTTAATACTATATAAATATCTCATTACCTTTATTATACCTGTGGAGTTATGTTTGTTGATAGTGGCAGAAAGAGCTTTAGACAACATCTTTTGGATATGCATCAAGGGACACTGTAAACCCTTTGCTCAATTTGTGTCTCAAAATTGGATTAGTATGACAGGCTAGATTGGTAGATGGATGCTGTAACCTACTCCCAAGTATCACTAGAATCCAAAAGGGAGTCTGAAGATACAATTAGGATAGGGGGAGTAGCTTCGATGGATAGATCTTCAATAGACAAGGTAAAAGGTACGGAACTAATAGAGTTACCATTTAACTTGTAGTATCAAAGATCATAGTGCAGTGGGGCTTGACAGTCAAAATCCTTAAGGGATTGCAGGCTCTTTAAATAGCAAAGATTGTATCTAGGAAAACTTTCGCAAAAGTGCAAACATCCTCTCCAACAAACATTCTAACTAAAGCAGCGTACCAAGGTAACCATATTCCTAAAACAAAGGGTTAAAATCGACAGGATGAAGCTAATAAAACAAGTAATGGAATCCAAACCATTAGGGACAAGCGATTGCTACTACTATACAAATCCAGTAGGTATAGCAGGAGGATAGCGATTCCCCAATAGTTAAAAGCAAGGAGAGGGAGTGATAAGCGAAACAAGGAAGGAATAACCAGTTAGGAAGTCATAACCAAGAAGGAAGGGACAACCAAATAGGAGCGCTTATCAGGTAAAACCCAAATAAGTAATAACTAATATCAAGTTAGTAGTAATAGTAGAAACATAGTAGGATTCCTTTACATTCCCCTTAAAAGAAATAAAATAAACAAAACAATAAGGAATATCCTAAAGGGCTTAATAACCAACCCCCCTTTGGAGTATTGCACTCAATTTCAAAACATATCAACTTATCAGTAAACATATATCCATCACTGGTGTTAGAACTTTACACCTTTATTAGCCGCATAGTTCTGAAGATAATACCATGAAGCAGTTAGCTTTCCATCTCAGATTCTTCCAAGGTGGAGAGTATTGTACTGGTATCGGATCCTGAGTAGCCTGAGTCTTGAAGGGGTTTCCAAAATCTGTCAGGGTCAAGCAGTGGTGAGAGGGGGGCATAGTCGGGTTTCAGGGGTGTCCAGGCCGAGCAACTCTTGATATGGGACCAAGGGAGTCTGAAACATATAGATTCATTGTAGGTATCAAACGATTAGGATCTGATGAGGCTGCTGGCGCCTTCTAGGTTGTAGAGGGGTTTGCATGTTGCTTCGATTTCATCATAGCCTTTCCAGTTAATCAAGGACGGTCTTTTTCTGCAATAAATTCAATCTTTGAGGATCTTTTCGATTTCCCATTACTCTTGTCCAGTGGCATCAATAGTGATAGGCTCTTAGGATATGGGCTCTGGTGTTCCTGGGAAGGTGAAGGGGTTTGGTCTTATGTAAATGCAAAGATGGCTGCGATGGATCCGTGGGTGGATTGCTGCAATCACTGGGGGAAGTATGAGTTTGTAGTTGTTATATCTATCATGTCCTTCGCTCACTGCGAAGGGTCCTAACGAAGGTTCAACTAGCTAGTGGTTTCATCCAAGTTTATCGATAGAGGGTGCTGACCTCAGTATGACTTCAGTTTGGTTTGGGATGATTGGGGGCCCATCCTTGCTTCTGTTTTCGCTGAAGGTAGTTTGGCATACTCTGCCTTCTTGAGGGCATCTCTGGCCAGTTGCTAATTCTTAATGATCTTGGAGGGAATTGGGTCTGCTGCTGGTACTGAAGTGGGCAGAACTCTGACTCTGGGGAGGTGGTTTGGTAGTATGACAAATATAATTTCAAAGGGGGAGAGTTCAGTGCTATCGCTGGAGCTGCATTGATTGCAGTCCGGACATGAAGTATGTGGGGAACCGACTTTGGTCCTTTAGGGTTTATATAGTTCTAAGTCATTGGCGAACAGTTCTGATTCTGCGCTCAGGCTGTCTAATGGCCTGATGATGGTAAGCTGTAGCCATGTTGAGATCAACATTGAGATTCGCCACAAGCTGTGTCTAAAAGCATGAGGTAGACTTAGGCTGTATATCAGAGACTAGGGCGGTAGGGACACCATTATTAGAGAGGACTCGCTTAATGAAGGTATATAGTGTTACGACAGCACTGATATTCTGGGAGACTGGGATGCAGTAGGTAAAGCCACTGAATCCATCCTAGACAACCATGATGAGTTCCAGCTTGGAATCACTAGGGAAAGGTCCTGCAAAGTCAATTGCAAGAGACGAGGATGGTGGTCTGGGGATAGGGAGGGAGGTGATTGATCCTTCAGGAACAGTGGTATATTGCTTGTTGAGCTCACATAGATCTCACCAGCGGAAATAGTCTTTAAAATCGTTCCTCATGGAGAGCGAGTAGAAGTGTCTTGAAGCATAGTCAAAACATTTCTGCCAACCCATATGTGCCTTTTGTTCATGGGTAATGCGCACAATTTTGTTTTTGATGTTAGCACCTTGATAGCTTGCTTCATAGAGGACTTAAGGATAGTCTCTGCTGTCATCTCACCCCTCTCTGATCAGATTTCCATCATATAAGAGATAGTCAGGGTGAATGATAGCCTTGGTGACTACATCATGGAGAGAGTCATTCTGGGTAGCATTTTGAATGCTGGTGTACCACTTTCATTTCATGTAGTTGGTAAGTTGAAAAGCGCAAAGGTCAAGCAGTGAGGAGGGCTGATCAAAGAAGCAGTCCTCATAATCGACAGGTTCTTCACTGGTAGGTAGGTCCCATCCAGGGTCGATATCCAGTATTTCTCTTTCTTTTCCCTTATCACTAACCATATGAAAGACTGGGTAGCCATCATTATTGTAGAGGGGAGGAGGAAGCTCATCTGTGTTCTGCTCTGTGCTTGGGATGATGAGGGGAGACAAAGGTGGAGGAAGAGTAGAGAGGCAAGGGTCTAGTAATATTCCGAGATCCTGAGGGAAAGTATCCTGTATTGTTTCCACTTATGTGTGTTTGGCAATCGTCCCAGACTCAGGCACTCTAGTGCATGGCTCTGTATCCATTAGATAAAAGAAATCGGTCTAGTTCATTTAGTGGGCGTCATGGAGGCACTGCTGTAGACTCAGGGTCAGGTTCAGTAGGTGTGCTGCAGGGGACGATATTTACGCAGGTAGTGATTGTAAAGGATTCCAATTGGGTGATAGAATCATGGATTTTTATAAAGCAGTTGTTGATAGCATCAGGATGCAGTGGTTGGTCCATATCTCCTGGAGGATTGTTAAATCTCACCGCAAGGCCAGACAGTGGAGCTTTACCTCACTTAATGAGTACTGTGGCCGGGGATGGCTCTTGAATGTTGCTGTGATAGGTGGAAGTCTCGACGATTTCCCAACCTTGAATGACATTGGTTGCAAGCTCGAGGGTATCTGCTGCTTTCTCCATAGCTTATTCAACAGTATCTGGGTTGTGACTCGCTTCATGGCAAATGGAGGGGTTTGAGCTGGTCTCTTAATGTTAATTCTAGATTGAGTGATGTTTAGGAGTAAGAATGTACGAGGGTACTTCAAGAGTGAGGGCAGAAGACGGGTCTAGGGTATAGGTGATGCTCAAGTAGTTTCATAACACACTGTTCATAGCAGAGGACGTGGTCTCTATAGGCTTCTTCTCAGTAGGGTCTTCGAGTATTTGGTCTTCTTCAGCAGGGGTGTCTTGATAGATCCTTGATAGTACATCAGCAAGGACATTGTCTTTGCCAGGTCTGTGTATGATATCGAAATCATAACATTGCCAGAACATGCTCCATCTGGTTTGGCAGTAAGGTAGGTCTGCCTGCTTCAGTACAAAGGATAGTGCCTGGTAGTCAGACAAAACAGTGAACTTGGTGACATATAGGATCGGATGGAATGCCTGAATGGTATCCACAATCGCCAAAAGTCCCAATTCATGGACAGGGTAGTGCAGCTGACTTGTTGCAAACTTTCTGCTGTGAAATGCGGCAGGGTATGCTTTCTCAGGGGAGGGTCCTTGTCCAACCCATGCTCCTCATCCAATGTAAGAATGGTCAGTAATAACCTATATTGGATCAGCCGATGTCTCATCTGAAATGGGGTAGAGCGGAATTGTATTCTAGGCTTTGCACTTAACCTGTTTGAAGGCTTCCTCATGCAGGAGTCGTCATTCAAGCACTTCTTCAGAAATTAGGTCTGATAGGCGGGCAGTCGTAGATGCAAAGTGTGGTAGGAATTGTGCATGATATATCAGACTCCAATAAAGCTCTAAAGGGCTTTTTTCGATATTGGTGTGGGCCAGTCTTGGATGCATCGAATTTTTCCAGGGTTTGCATGAATTCCTCTCTCCTCTATAAGATGTCCTGGGTGAGAGAGCCTGGTGGTGAAGAATTTGCACTTGGCTGGCCATGCTTTGATATGGTGCTGCTTCAGTCTTGCTAAGACTGATCTGATATGTGAAATATAGTCCTCACCAGTTTTCTGAGTAGAGGCCAATTTATCCATGTATGCCCAAACGAATTTTCGAATAAATCCATCTAGGACAAACTCTATAACTCTCATAGCTGTAGCAGGGGCGTTCGAATCTCTCTTTGCCGCATAACGTTACATGCAAAGGATCCCAGGGTGTCTTGATAGTGTTGTATTTCTTATTGCTAGGAAGAACTCGGATTTGGAACTACCAATTTGCTAGGACTATGGTGGTTCAGAACTTTGCTCAGGCAACAGTTCTGAGTATCGTGGCTTGGTTGGGAATCGCTCTATGGTCCTTGATGGTAATATCGTTTCTAGGTACAAGGTCAGCAAGCAGGATGAGTTCGCCATTGGGCTGTAGCTTTGGAAATATGTTGACTGGGTTGTGTCCTTGGCTTTGGTAAATGATTACTTTTGCTTTCAAGTTTTCGATTAATACTCTGTATACTGTCATGATATTGTCTGGGAATGTGAAGCTGTCTTCTTGCCAGGTAATACTGTTGGAAACTCGGAAACAAAGTCAGTGGCATCTACTTCATTCATGGCTGAAAATCGTGCATATGTTGCTTTCTTGCAGGTCAAGGTAATTCCACTGTCAGGGAAGGTGATAATCGATATTCCGCAATCTATTACAGCATGGTGGGTGGTAAAGTAAGGCATTCCTAGGAAGATATCATCCTTGTCTAAGGAACAGACTAGGGCTTCAGAGATATTGCCGCTTTCCTTGTCAATCTGTATGACTGGTTTTGCCACATAGTTGATAGCTTAGCGTGATCCTTTAACTGAATCTTAAAGTTGATAAGAGTCTGGAGGTCTCTAGTAGAGATTTGGTTGGTAGTGACAAACTTTCCTGATATCAAGTTGTCTCCAGTGGTTCCTATTTCGAATAGTGCCTTTGCTTTATGGCTATTTACTCAGAAGTAGGCTTGAGGGCTAGGGATTGGGTTCCACTAGGTCCTGCATGGTTTGTGGAGACTGAGACAGATTCATTTACATTGGGATGGTCTTCCTGGGTGTGGTATGTTTTTCTCATATTCTGAGGTCTCCTGGATCTGCCAGGGCCTCCATATCCTCGCTGCTGGTGTTCTTGAGCTTCTTCTTCTCGCATAAGTTATCCGAGTGATGTCCTTGTTTTCCACAATAGTACCAGTCCTTGTCTCTCCTGCGCTGGTCTTTTTCAGCCTGCGATACTCTTGCTTGCTGCAAGGTGTTGTAGGAGAAGCTTGGTTGATTTCGCTAGGTGCTGTTTGGAGGCAGTGGGGTGCTTGTTGGAAAACTGGATTGGATGTTGCATTTCCTTGATGATTTCCATAGAGTCCAGTACATTGGGCAATTGCATCACGCTTTTCCTCTATCTCTACTAGCTGGTCAAAGGAAGTATGCAAAGTAAAGTGTAGTTTCTATTCTCCCTGGAGTTTGATATCCACGGAATCTAGGAGTCTCTGCTTCCCTGAATAATCCAAAATTGTTTCAGGGCTGAGACTATCTCTCCAGGTTTCAAGTCTGATTACTGTATCGGTAATCTGTGCTGTTTTTCCGCCCATAGTTTGCTTGACTTGTAGCAACTGTTCATAGATGATATTTGTAGATCTGGATTGAAGGAAGTAGGCCACGAATTTCAGTTTGAGTCAAGCAAATGTGTGGTCCTCTTGGGATGCTTCATATTGTGTGAATTTATGGAGGACTTTCTCTGTACAATAGGCTCCATAGTATTGCTGCGCTTCTGGGGCATCGTCAGTAATGCCAAAGCTGGTGTTTTCTCGATGGACTGTATTCAACCAGGAGTGGCTTCACAATGGATCTCGATATTTTCCTTTTCCTGTGAATATAAATGGTGTAGGAGATTTAGGACGCTTGATTCCCTCTGGTGGGACTGACATGGCGATGGGTGCAGGGCTGGGTTTGCTTGATGGACTAGGTGGATTAGGTGGTCTTGGTAGACTTGGTAAATCGTCAGGTGCAGGTCTTGGGTCTCTGGGTTCTGTTGGAAGACTGGGTAGTGTAGGTGGCGAGGCAGGAGGTGCTGGTCCAGGAGCATCCTCGGAACTAGAATCTGACTCTGTTTTTGAGCTTGTGTCTTTCTTGGATTGGACTTCTTGGTGGAGCTGTTCTTGGACTTCAACTTGGTCTAGGGCTTGGTCTTGGTCCTCTTCTTCGCTATTGCTGCTATCTACTGAAGATAGTTCTGAATCCACAAATAGTGGTGCAGGTGGCAGTACTGGTGCTAGACTTTGGGGTCCTGAGGAGGGTGCTACTGATCCTCTAGTGAACGGTCTTCTGTTATCTCTGGAAGGTGAAATACTTGATAGCTAGGGTGAGCTGGTCTCGCCTGTAGTCCGTTCTAGGCTCTCTTGGAAACAGGGAGGTGTACTAGTACTGTAGGGTCAAGGTAGGCGAAGTGTGATTATTCCTCTTCCAAAGATCAAAGGTATACTTAAGTCTAGGTCTAAAAATGTAACCTACTCACAAGTATCTCGCAAATCCCATATCGACTCTGAAGATACTATTAGGATAGGGGGAGAAGCGTCAATGAGTAGGTCTTCAATAGACAAGCGAAAAGGTATGGAACTAATAGAGTGACCGTTCAACTTGTAGTATTAAAGATGATAGTGCTGCGAGGCTTGCGAGTCTGAATCGTAAAGGGATTGCAGGCTCTTTAAATACAAAAGATTATTGCTAGGAAAACTTAATAAAAGCCCTAACATTCTGTCCAACCAAACTGCTAGTAGAGGCAGCATACCAAGGTAATCATATTCGGAAAACAGAAGGTTAAAAGCCACAGTATGGAGTTAATGAAACAAGTAATGGAATCCAAACAGGAAAGAAGAAGACATCGCTAATACTATACAAATCCAGTAGGTATAGCAGGAGGCTTGCAATACCCAAATGGGTAGAAGCAAGGATGGGTAGTGATAAGTTAATCAAGGAATGAATAACCACTTAAGAAGTCATAACCAAGTAGGAAGGCACAACCTAATAGTAGTGCTTATCAGGTATGAACCCAAATAAGTAATAACCAACATCAATTTAGTTGTAATAGTAGAAACATACTAGGAGACGGTTACAGTTGCTATGCTAGGGTGAGCCAAGTATACTTGTGTATCCCTACCAAGAATAGGCACCTCTAATGGAATCGCTACTCCCTGCCCCCTGATAAAGAATAGCGTTGTAGCAACTTTTCTCAAGAGGAACAATGGCGGATGATCCTTGCAAGAGTTGATGAGTCTCTTTAATATCTACTATTTTCTCCTCTACATGTTCATACTTGTAATAAATTTACATTAAAGTTCATACATAGACTACACCATCAATAGGTTTTCAGGCATGCACTTCCACTCAACACATAATGCCTCCTGTACCCACGGTTTTGTTTCTTCACTTTTTCAACCAGCTTAATCACTATAACTTTTATCGGCTAGGGTTCACTACTTTGAAAGAGTTGCCTATGCTTTGCATGGAGACACAAGTACCAGTCCTGGTATTCTAGTCATATGGGGCAACTTATACTCTTGTTGCTACCTCTGAGGGCATTCTGAGAGTTTTCTGTCAGGTTTACATTTACTTTTACATAGGATTTGGTCCTCTTGACCTTGGTTGCAACATGAAAAAAAATGTAAAGTATAGTCAAGTAAAGTAATGAGAAGCTAACTGCCTTTATACATACCAAGATCACTTCAAGCCACAAAGTAAACTTACATTTCCTATATTTGTTAACTTTGAATACCACTACTATATGCTCCAAACCTGTTACTGGCGGTACTGGTTTTGTTAGGATATCCGCTACCATGTAAACTTGGTAAACTACAACCCTATCTTTATCTTCCCAGGGAGAAAATATTCACATCTACCTAAATGTCTCTCAATTGCCCACTTCCGTAATATGGATATGCCGCTCTTGAGCAGCCACATGTCTCAAAATTGGACCAGGCAATATCGAATATTTTACATGGCTGACAATTTGTAGGATCCTTTATGATTATCATATCTGCTTTGATTTATGTTATGGTTTCAGGACTAAGGATTATCAGGTCATATGAGTTTATGACTTTCGCACCTGACTCCAAGTATGACTCATGGGTTTCACACAAGTAACGCACCTAGTACATATGACCTATTATGGGAATTTGATCATATTGAGAATGTATACTATGGCTCAAGGTAGGAGTCATAGATGGTAGTATACTATGACTCACACAGAAGTCATAGTAAGGCGGTAACTCATAGTAAAGTCACTTGGGTTAAGGTTGTGGGAAGAGCGACTATATAAGGAGGGTAACAGATACAGGTTGATTGCAAGGTTCGCTTCCCCTATTTTCCTGCCCCTACATTTTACACCACTAAGTCAAAGTGTACTCAGTTCCCACGATCCCACACAGACCTGTCCTCGCTTAGGTCCTTGTGAACTCTAAGCCTGATCATGGCGCAAGCCGGTCTCGCTTCTCCCCCTCTTTTCGCCTCTGCCCCTGCACCAGCCTCAGCCTCTGCCTGCACAGTGGATTTCTCCCTCTACCACTGGTTCCTCTCCTCCTTCCTTGACGAAACCAAGGAAGTTATCAACTTCTCTTATCCTCAGGTTCCTACCATCTCAGCCTTCAGCCCCAATAACCTCTCCACTAGGGAGATCACTGTCATCCCCCTCCTCAGTGCCGCCCAGTAGCATTTTTGGACCTTGGTGCCCAGCTTGACTCCCTCTCCTCTCCACAGGTACTCCTAAGTGCCGGCCTAACCCTCTCCATCTCAACAGATCACACTGTGACCCCCAGCCTGGCCTCAATCCGTTCTGAGCATCTGGAACTTGCTCACCCTGTCACTCTCGCACCTTCTTCCATCACCACTACTCCTCCCGCTATGCCTTCCCGCCCTGGCATGACCCGAGGCGCCGTGCGTCCCCACCTGCCCTTTCTCCTCCACCTCCTGCCCCTGCCACTGAAGGCACCCCCCTGGCACTCCATGGTTTCTCAGGTGATCAGTTCCTCGACGGGATACCCCTGCCCCCTCTTATGCCCAAATTGTAGTAGGCAGAAGGAATAGGAGAAGGTCCCCAGCTCGCCCTCCCTCTGCGGTCAACGTTGCAGCAGCAGCTGCCAACCAAGCCACTTCGGCCTCCTCCAGTCCTGGCTCTCCCTCCCCTCAATCATAACCACCACCCTCTCCACCACACCTCACCACTGCAGCCGGTAGATATTTTGCCCCCCTTTTCTCTCCAGCCATCCACACTGATGCTGTAGTCATCTCCGGCCTTGCGCCAGACCTGGCAGCCTCTGTAATTGTCAATGCCTACTCCGCCCTCCCCCGTGGCTTCTTGGCTTTTGTCAACGATGGAAGCTCAGTCTCACTCACAGGCTTTGATGGCCAAGTCCCTGCTCTCGGTTACGCCCCATATTTTGAGACCCTACCAGGCGCCTCAACCAATGATTTCCAGTCTGCGACAACACCTGGTTCCCCTTGCGTCCAGCTCCTACAGCCTTTCATATTGAGATCCACTCTGTTCCTTGTGCATGTCTCCACGACAATGAAGATGACCGCTTGTCCTGCCTCTCTACATCAATCCTTAACTCCACTGGTGTCCGGATCCTTTCCGCTAGGTTTCTCAATAAGGACCCTGCCTTACACCACAAAACTCTTTCTCGCTAGTCATAACCACCGCCCCTGAGCACCCCTCCTCCCTCCTACTATATGTTCCTCTTTTCTCAGCCAATAGGCAGTCTGTAAGGGTCTTCGCCTCCTCTCCCTACACACAATGCTACAACCGCTGGGCCTTTGGTCATGTGGCCCCCCTATGCAAAACACCTCACCCTGTCTACCCTTTCTGCGCTATCCACCACACAAGAGTCGACCATAGAAGCTGCCATCCCTCCTGCATCAACCAGGGTAACACCAAAGCTGGACTCAGCTGCTGCCAGACCTCCCCGCCAAACTGCCCGAACTGCGACAGGGATCACTCCGCTGGCGATCAGGACTGCCCTATCCAGGCCACCCCCCCCCCCTGCGTGATGGCTCCCGCCCAGCCCACCACAGATGATGACGAAAGGGACGTCTTGCCAGATCTTCCCCCTGGCTCTACAACTGTCTCATGCCGCTCCACACCCCCTCCAGGTCCCTTGGGTCCTGCTGTTGTACCTAACTACTTCCATGCCCATGAGGCTCACCAGTCTGCCCCTGGAAAGTCCTGGTCCTCCTCCTGGCAAGGTGCCCAGCCCCTCTCCTGCCCCCTGTGATCCTACTGGCTTTACCTAGTAATGCATTACACAAGAACCTCTCCTTCGTATGAGGCCCTGAGGGCCTCGTCATTTACCCCCCTTGTTCAACACACGTGCCTGTGTAGCTAGGATGTCTTTTCAACCTTTTTTAATTCTTTAGTTGAACTTTGCGTTCCTGTTTGCCTTGTCTGCATCCAGGACCCCGCAGTTTTTCGAAGTCGTATTGCCACCTGTGTTGGTTTCAAGTCCTTTTCCCTCCTTATTTCCCCCCTAAAAAGCCACTGTGGGCCGGTTATGATTCCTCTGCCTTACTCTCCAAAAGTGTTATACTTTCGATGTTTTTCGAGAGGCCTGACACTTTGGGCCTTCCTTTTTTCCCCAGTGATAGACTGTTTGAGTTTTCATGTCCACGCCTCCGGGTACTGAATCCATATTCACTACCCAGCAGGGGCCACTCCTCCTTATACTATTTCACCTCTAGAGTAGTTTCCCCTAGATGGGTTTTCTATTCTCTCTATAGGTGATTTTAACATCCAGCACCCCTGCTGTGACTCACTCCAGGCCCTCTCTCTCAGGAAGTTATTAGTTACTTTTCCTTACTTCCGAAGAGCGGCCGAGCTTGCCTACCGGTACTTGAATACCCCTGGGTCTACACCTGCTTTCCTTTGGGTGATGGAGGCAGACCCTCTGTTTTGTATCTTTCCTTTGCTTTTAAAAATCATTTCCATTTTTCTACTCATGGAGCAATCCCCTCCCCTCAACTGGCTCTGACCATGTCCCCATTTTGCTCACCTTTAGGCATCATAAAGACACACAAGCACCTCCATGCCCCAACTGGACTTTGACTGACAGGGCCTCCCCCTCGCCTCTGCTTCAGGAGCTGACAGTCCTTTAGGCCCCCCGCCTCCCCACCTCTGCTTCTCTTTCCTCATAGTTCGACACCAATTGTTGTCCTGTGGTCTCCTGTCTATACAACCACACCCCCCTCTCGTGCCAGTCCCCCAGGCCCAAGTACTGGTGGTCACCCCTCCTCTCTACTCTTAGGAAAGAATACCACTGTACTACCTGTAAGGCCCGCTATACCCATTCCATCGGCGACATCTCTGGTGCCAGACTTGCCCCCCTTGACTACTTCAAGACCATTTGGAGGGCAAACAAGGCCCACTAGACCTCCCTCCTCCTAAACGACACTCTCTCTTCCCACTGGGCCACCAAATGGCAAGCCCTGGGTTGCCCTACAACTTGCTTCCCTATCCTCCGCATGACTGACATGCCCTAGTCTATCAACAATGCTCCCTTCAACAACTCCTTTCTCACTCCTCCCTCGCCCCGCACGCCCTCTGTCCTCCGCCCCTGCTCCGATGCCCCTGAGCTGTCTTCCGATATGATCTCTGCCGCCATCTGGGACACCACCCCCTCTTTAGCCCCGGGTCCTGATAGCTTGCCCTACGGGATAAGGAACGTAGTCCACCGCATCACGGCACCATCCCTTCCTAATTAGTTTCCCTCCTCTCCCCTCTTCTCCTCCTCGGGTTCCACCCCTCCTCTGTCAAACAGGCCAACAGAGTGGTCCTGATCAAGCCAGGCAAGCTATCCTATGACACCCCAGCCTTCTTTATAGTCAATGTCCTCCTCAAAATAAGCACCAAGGTTTTGGAGAGAATTATCGGGTCCTGCCTCGCCCTCGTCGCCAGGGCCAGTGGGCTCCTCAGTCCGAAACAAATGTGGCTCCCTTGCAGGCCTTTCATACTTTGACACCGTCACCACTCTCGCCTGTATGGTCCGCAGCCTGCACAGCCCCGCCCTCCTCGTCTGCACCCTCTTCCCTCATATCAAAGGCATTGTTGACAACATAGATCCTGATTTTCTCTTCTCTGTACTCAGGAGAAAAGGGGTTAACCACTACCTTATCTCCTGGGTTAGGTCCTTCCTTACTGGCCAGACCTGCCGGCTTCTTTTCCAGCGCTCTCCAGAAAATCTTTCCTTCCACTTCTGTTTGCACCCCTCAGGGGCCTCCTGTATCTCCTTTGTTCCTTGTTATATATGTTTCTTCCCTTCATTTCTCCCTTTCCACAGGCCTTATTCTTTCCTATGTTGATGATTTTGCTTGAACTGTATCATCTTCTTCCTATCGCAGGAATATTCAGCTGCTGCAAGCCTCCTTTTGCAGGATCAAACGTCGCTGGCCAGCGAATAATGTTCCCTGCGTCGTCACAAGACGGAGCTTATTTACTGGTGCAACAAGAACTAGCGTGGCTCCCCTTGCATCGTCCCCATATACTTGGATGGGCAGGTATTCCATCCTGCCAACTCTCTCAGGTACCTGGGCTACTGGCTCACCCCAACTATTTCCACTTCAACTAACTTTTGTAAACCACTAGCTCTTGCACAAGGCGCCTTCGCCACTGTTCGCTAACGTGGCCCACCTGGGGCTGGCCTCTCCCCCTACCTGGGCCACCACCTAAGAGTCTCCCTCCTCCTCCACATCCTCAACTATGGGGCTGACCTCTTTGTACCCTCACGCGAAATTCTCTGCCACATGTATGTCTTGTTGCACCACATGCAGAGATGGGTTACCAACTGCTTTTGCTTTACCAGACTCTCTGTCCTCTCCCTTGAGATATGCCTCCCTCCTATCACCTTCTTGTGCACCCACCGCAGTTAGCTTGCTACGCTCAAACTGATTTGCGCCCCTCCAACCATGAACCTAGCCGCAGGGCGGCTCACCAAGGCCTTTCCCTCCCTTCTGCAGTCTTGCGCACCAGACTCATGCCGCCACCTCGCATGATGCCTCCTGCCCAATGTCAATCCTCTCTATTGTAGAACTGCTCTTCCCTGCCCGCCAGTGCGCACTCACCTCCCACTGGACGCGATAGCCCACCCCATCCTCCCCATCCTCGGATATTTGTCCTTTGCCCCCTCACCATGTGGAGAACTCGCACCACTCTGTCATCCCCTCCCCCAGTAACCTGCTATGCACACCGCCTATACCGGCCTCCGGAGTTAGGCCCACCAGACTCTCATCAACTACTGGGGAGAGGTCTGCCTTCCCCCAGCCCCTTACCCGTACTGACTGTCCCTATCCCCATATCCTTTCATCGGCCTGGGCAAATTCTTGGCAGGGCACATTGACCAAATGCGTGCCCACAAGAGCTACCTTGCATTTTATACCTCCTGGGCCTCTGAAGGGGAGCCCACCCTCGGTCCACGGTGCTGGTACCAACACGAAGGCTTCCAGCATGCCATACTCTCCTGTAAGGCCACACCTTATGCCCGCAGACGCCCCCTTTCAGGTGTCATGGAGATAGGCATGGACGACCCTATCTGGTCTTCTATCCCACTTCTCCTCAACCTGGTCGGCTATCCATAGGAGACACAGGTTGGCTTCCCTCCCGACATGCTGCTATCCCTTCCCTTAACTCTGCCTCATTTAGCTGCCCCCACCCCTCTAGCATCCCCTGCCTAACCCCTTTTTTCGTCCACAAGTTCTTAAAAACTTGTGATCTTTCCTTACCTGATGGCTTGGTTTCTGTATATTTGCTAGGCTGGTTCTTCCTTACTTTAGTTTATTGTACGAGGTGTATGGACAATTGCCTGTCCAGTTGGAGGTTTATCTGCCATTGGTTTCCTTTGTATTTGGTTTTTGGAATTGTGGTTTTGTTTATGCTATGGCTAGCGCTGCACGCAAGTTCTTGTACCTTAACAATGAATATATAATATTCAAAAAAAAAAAAAAAAAAGGTGACACAGGTAGATATCTCCACACACAACTGTTGAAATTTTGTATTTAATTTCCTTTGGGTGTATCTTTGATAATATAGAATATTCTCATACTTGGTTTCGGTTTTGGTTTACCAGTTCACCACTTACTTTACCACAGGTAGGATAAATATTTCTTTATATTTCACAGTATTGAATAGGTTATGTTATTAGATTTTCCTATGTGTTTTCATATCTGGTGTTCCAGATTTTGCAGTTGTTTTAATCATCTTTTATACATTTTTCTTGGTCATATAGATCATATTCTTTCATAATATTTCCCTCCCACCTTCTAGGAATTAAGCATATTATTGGTGATTTTCTTGACTGGAGATGAGAGTCAAACACAGTTCGCACCCAGGTTTCTTACTGTAACCTACTCCCTAGTATCTCCGGAATCCCAAAGGCACTCTGAGATACTATTAGGATAGAAGGAGAAGTGTCGATGGATCGGTATTCAGTAGACAAGGCAAAAGGCAAGGAACTAATAGAGCGACCATACAACTTGTAGTATCAAAGATTATAGTTCTTTGAGGCTTAAGAGTCCGAATCCGCAAGGGATTGCTAGCTCCTCAAAAACAAAGATTGTAGATAGCAAAGCTTGACAAAAGCGAAAACATCCAGTAAAACCATTATGCTAACAGAGGCAGCCTACCAAGGTAACCCTATTCCGAAAACAAAGGGTTAAAAGTCATAGGATGGAGTTAACTAAAACAAGTAATGGAATCCAAACAGGTTGGCACAAACGATTGCTAATACTATTCAAATCTACTAGGTATAGCTGGAGGATAGCGATACCCAAATGGGTAGAAGCATGGAGGGGGTATTGATAAGTGAAATAAGGAAAGAATAAGCAATTAAGGAGTCATAACCAAATAGGAAAGGACAACCAAATCGTAGTGCTTATCAGGTATAAACCCAAATAAGTTATAATCAATATAAAGTCAGTTGTAATAGTAGAAACATAGTAGGATTCCATTACATTTACTATGTTTTCGGCATGTTTATCGCACTTGGATGGAGGATCCACTTTTTTATAAATACAGCGGTTACTACCCTTGTCGCTAAGATAGAATAAGATCCAGAC
The DNA here is from genome assembly GCA_003316355.1 of Tuber calosporum. Classification (NCBI taxonomy): domain Eukaryota; kingdom Fungi; phylum Ascomycota; class Pezizomycetes; order Pezizales; family Tuberaceae; genus Tuber; species Tuber calosporum. The sequence goes on along the minus strand of QFET01000410.1, from coordinate 45,372 downwards.
TCCTAGCAATCTTTTCTCATATAGAGCGCTCCTCACCTAGAATGCAGCGGAAACCCCTTTGTACTTCCTTAGTATTTTTCCACATAGTAGTAACGATTGTGCCACCACAGTTCACCTTAAGAACTTGTTATGAACCTGGGCCTTTCTTACTCCACAAGAAATACAGTCACACACTATCCACAGGCGCTTGCGATATTACTCTATCATGTCGACATCAACTGAACCTCCTGCAGCCTCTACATGTTCTGTACGCAGTCGCTTAACATCTAAGTGAGTTCCACATTCGGTACCAGACCCCTCTCCACCAGGTGGTGAACCCACTACCACCACTCCTGACAGACACATAGGCAGTACCAAAAGAAATTATTCTCCCAACTACAAACTCAGCTCTATCCCAAAGCTGACAGGTTCAGAAAGCTGTAATTCATGGCGAGCCATATATCAATATATTCTCCCACTGTTGAACTAAAGGAAAATTGTTATTGGAGAAGAAACTCTGGATGAAATTGATGATGATGAAGACAGCGTGATAGAAAATTACCAAGACAGCTACCAGTATGCATCGACATACTTTCTCCAAACCATTGACTCACACTAGTTAATCCTCCTGGCTATCCATAAAACCCCACCTAAGATATGGACAGCCCTCAAGGACAAATTTGCTAGAGAAAACACCTGGTCCTTCTTCGACCAACTTAACAAATTCTTCGATTCGAAGTCTAATATGATGCTCCCTATATCAGAAAACCTTAACAACTACGATACTCTCTAGAACTGTGTTCAACTTCATTGCTCCTCTGCTACCACTACTGACCGATACCAACTGCCTTTTGTGTGAAAGTTAGTATTCAAGTCACCACAAGCAAAAACATCCATCCTCCTCCGCTCTATCCCTAAATCAATGAATAATATTGTTGATAATGGCCAGTCTAAGGAGAACCCTTACCTTTTATGATGTCTATAACAAACTGTTAGACTTGAAAAACTCAATGACAGTTAACTCGGTGGATATCTAAGCATATAGAAGAACTATCATCAGAGGAAAAGGATAGGACCAGTGTCGGAATATGCAACTCCAGGCACAGTCGGCCACCGCCGGGAATGCACCTACTTCAAAAAACCTTATTCCACTACTAACCGAAAAGGTCATACCAGGAATAAGTATTCAAGACTGAAAAGCGACAACCTGAAGTAGAAGGACAGTGGAGCCTGTTACACGGCTAAGATTGGAACGGAATAAATATCCAATGCAGTCTGTACACCATCCTACCTCTGCTCTGCAACTGCCAAGAACCCCTCCCCCTCAGGGTTATTAATACATGCGCCAGTTCAAACATGAAAAACAACTTCTACATTCATGTCAACTTTGAACTGCACCAAGGCACCTTTCGCCTATGCGATGACTCGGTAATAGACTCATGAGGCCATGTGACCGTTAAGAATTTGGTCCAAACCTCCACAAAACAAACATCCGCTATGTCCCTGGAACGAGTTGTTTGGGTTCCTAGTTAGGTTCTTGTAATCTATTGTCATAGCACGCTATTTTTTCTCAGGGAAAGGGTTACTCTTGGGCTAGCTCTGGAGACGATAAGGATATTTTGTGGGAAAATAATAAAGAGGTTAAAGGGGGCAAGCTTGAAGGTCAGGACTATATTGTGCAAGAGAATTAACAATCAGCATACAGGATGACATACCATGAGTGGCATGAAGCCCTTGGTCACCCTTCCGCCGATTACCTCAAAAGCAACAATTCCCAGAACGAGCCATAGATTCTCATGATCCAAAAGACAGGAAATGCCAAATATGCATCATGTCCAAGTCTACCAAGTGACAGCCTGCATCAATACTACATGGAGAATGATGCAACAAGTCTTTTGAACTGATCCACTCTGACCTTAATGGAAAGTTCTCCAAGGAATCCTTTGGTATATCCAACTTTCTTATTACATTTATTGATGATAAAACTAGATACGCAGGGCTGGATCCCATCCATGCTACATCCGATACTATCACAGTGTTCACCAGGATCATCCACAAACGCTATATCCAAGACAACCTCACAATCAAGCGATTTAAGACTGACAATAGTGGAGAATATGTTAATGCCCCTATGCTATAATTGTTACAAAGGCATCGCTTAAAGATTACCTCACCCCGGCCTACTCCCATGAATCAGATGTCTTTGCACAAATATATAATCGAACGATAATCACTATGATTCCCTCTATATTCACTGGCCTACCTCTCGGCCTATGGGCTAAAGTCATAGACACAGCAGTCTACCTATGGAACAGACTCCCAAACCGATCCATACGAAAATTGACGCTCTCTGAATCTCTCTTTAATCAACAACTGACAATCAACCACCTACTCCCATACGGGAATATATGTTTTGTACACATATCAGAGAATAAAAGACCAGCAGGAAGAAAACTAGGACCTTGAGCGATTGAAGGCTATCTGATTGGATACACCTCATCTAACAAGATATACTGGATATATCTACCGTCGCAACACAAAGTCACTGAAATGCCACCGATTAACTGGTGTACTAAAAGTTCCTTATTCACTGACAAACAAAAGGTGGACCTGATTATGCCTACGTTAACACATCCTTGCACTAAGGATTGATTCCTTACTAAGAAACCAAAGTAGGTCATGGCCTCTTCACCACCAGGTACCAAAGTTTCCTTCTAAGACGCAGAATGAAAATTTACTAAACCGTTTTCTGAATCCTGCACTGGAGGTTCATTCTTCGACCAAGAACGAAAAGGAACCAAGTCATTTTAGGACTCTACCAATAAGATTTCATTCTACGACAAAGAACGAAATGATACTATTTCGGCTTCTACACCTGTAATGAATCTTCATTATTAGCCACAGAACGAAAATCGACATACCTGTTTTCGGGCTCCCTCGCTAAGGTTTCTTTCTACAGGTAAAAAGAAAACTTTGACTAAACCTGTTTTGGCTAGTTTAACTGAGATTTCATTCTTTGACGAAAAACAAAACTTGCCCATACACTGTTCCCCCCCTTATACCAAAGATACTTTCGCTTCTGATATACATGATATAATAACTAAATTCTACTCACCCTTGTCTAAATCAGGAAAACACTCTAATTAATCTGCCATCAGCTACGAGAAACAACTTGGTCACCATACCACAAACAAGTTTGCAATGAGTACCCTACCTGATGTAGATCCTAAAACCTCCCTCCAAGCTGTCAACAGCTGGCTTTAGGAAATGTGAATCCTGGCAATTGATGAAGAGATAAACACTTTGAGAAAGAAGCAAACCTTCGAGGTTGTCAATAAACATATAGGAAAAAAAATCCTTAATAGTAAGTGGGTTTACAAGACTAAAAGAAAGGCTGATGGTACACTGGAATGGTATAGAGCAAGATGTGTGACCAAGGGCTACTCTCAAGCGCCTGGCTTCGACTTTGAAGATACTTTCGCCCCAGTTATACGTTACGAGTGACTCTACCTCCTCTGCTTGATATGCACCAAAAACAGATGTAGTACGTGATAATTCGATGTCAAATAGGCCTTCCTCTATGATGAATTGAACGGAGAGGTTTACCTGGGGCCGCCACCTGGGTTCAGTGACGGAAAACAAGTATGAAAACATAACCAATCCTTATATGGACTTAAGCAATCTGCAAATCAATGGTATCAACATTGGGCTAGATTCTTGACCTCCAAGTACTTTCTTACATCCAACTTCGAAACAGGCATGTTCATCTATGCCAAATACGATGGCTTCATTACCCTTTACGTGGATGACACAGCCATATATTCGGCCGATACTCCTCACCTCACCTAACTTATTAAAGACCTGAAAATGGTATTTGAGATTTCTGACCTTGGAGAAGCATTCTACCTACTCGGCCTACCTATAACGTATACATCAGACACTATTGCTCTAATTCAGTAGCTTTACATAGAGAAAATACTCTCTATTTTCAATAGGGAGCAATCTCGACTGGTATCCACACCTTTTCCAATGAGTATTGAACTTACAAAGGGAACAATGGCAGATAAGACTCTCTCTCAATTCATGATAGGTTTACTCATCTACTCAACCACTCGCATGAGGCCCAATCAAGCGTATACGATATCATTTCTCTCTCAATTATCTTCTTGCCTGACTGATCATATTTTAAAGGCCACTAAATATGTCCTCAGATACATTAACAGAACTAAATCCCTTGGCCTATATTACTCAGACAAAGCAACAAACACTCTCAACATCCATATAGATGCTAATTATGCAGGATGAGTCGATAACAGAAAGTCATATTCAGGATATGATATTATGTGTAACTACACATGTATATACTTGTTTTTGAAGAGACAAATCTCGATCGCAGTCTCCACTAGTGAACCAGAATTTATCCCTATATCACACGGAATAGGCCAAATCGAATGTCTCCTTAAAAGCCTCTCTGATCTTCGCCTCCATGTACCAATTGCTATGCATGCAGACAACACTGGTGCAAACATTCTCACAGTCAACCCATAGCTTAACCTCAGAACCAAGCATATCACAGTGCACTACTTTAAGACTTGCGACTGCTTGATAGTTAGTTTATTCACACGGCTTAAGGTCGACTCTGATAATTTCCTCGCCAATATCTGCACGCAAATCCTACCAAAACCAGTACACAAATAAATAGTTGGACTATTGGACAGTAGATAATGTGGGGAAGTGTTGAAATTTTCAATTTAATTTCCTTTGACTGTATCCCTGATAATAGAGAATATTGTCATACTTGGTTTGGGTTTCGGTTTAACTATACACCGCTTACATTACTATAGCTAGGACATATATTGCTCTATATTTCATACTATGGAAGAAGTTATGTTGGACTATCTTCCTTTGTATTTTCTTTTCTGGTGTTAGGGATTTTACGGTTTTCATAGACATCTTTTATGGCTTGTTCTTGCTTATCTAGATCATATTCTTTGATAATAATTTCCTCCCACCATCTTACAATTACGCATATTATAGGGGAATTTCTTGGCAGGATATCCGAGTCAAACACAGTTCGCACTTAAGTTCCTTACTATGTTTTCCCTATATTTATTTCACTTGCATGGAGGATGCACTTTTGTATAAATAGAGCAGTTACTACCCACCTCGCTTAGATAGAATAAGAACCAGAACTTCTACCAATCTTCTCTCATATATACCTCTTCTCACCTAGTGTGCAACGGACACCCCTTCGTACTTCTATAGTATTTTTCCACATAGCAGTAATGATAGTGCCACTGGGGTTCACATTTTGAATAGCAACCACTTTAGTTACTTCCTGTGTTATTTTTTATCTATTAGATCAATTTATACTTTATTGTTATTACTACTATCTGTCTACAATCAGCGACAGCAAGGTGATTAAGTGGCATATCACTAAGGAGTAGCTGCAAGGGCTACTAAAGAGGGAACATAGCCTTCTGATAGCTGTTACAAACCTATCCTTAGTCAGCCGGACAAGGCACACTATCTTCTTCAACTGCAACAGGTAACGATACGTACTGCTCGTCTTACCTATCTTCAGGCCTTGTAGCCTTAGGTCGCCTAGGGAACGCTAAGTTCTTTCACCCCTAGCCCGTGCGACTGCTGCTTAGCGATACCTTTCTTGAATCACCTTTCGGTCAGTGATATAAATGGATGGTCATAATAATAATAAAGGGTTGATTGGAACTTATAGTAAAAGTATAAAATGGGTAGTAACTTAGGTGGTTGCATGAAGAGCAAGCTATCTGTGTCCGTGACCCTCCATATATTGGCGCTCTTCCCACAACCCTAACTCTGGTGACTTTACTATGAGTTACCTCTTTACTATGACTGCCGTGTGAGTCATAGTATAACAAACATCCAATGACTCACAATTTGAGTCATAGTATACAATCCCCATAGTATCCATTTTCCATAAAAGGTCATGTGCACTAATAGCGTCACATGCGTGAAACCCCTGACTCATACTTGTAGTCACGTGCGAAAGTCATAATATCATATGACCTCACAATTTTGAGTCATGAAACTATACACATAAATCAAGTCAAACACCATAATCATAAATGATCTCACAAATCGTGAGTCATGTGAAACATTCCATATTGCTAAGTCACGATTTGTGACAATAGCTCCTCACTCCCCTCAGCTTGAGTCCAATCCAGCTATTCACCAAGTTTCATCACCTGGTTGCCAAATCTTGTCGCATCGCGACAGAACTTCCGTAAAATTTGTTCCGTTGTTCGTAACTGTTTCCATACCATCTCCAATGTCAGGTCTGTCACCTCCATAGTTCGTTTTTGTTGCGCAATGGTGGCTTATTACGCTTCGAGGGTCTCCTCCTAGAGTCTGATCGTTCCTTGGGCCTCATCCAGTTAGTTTTCTAAACCAGAAATCTTTCTTTGGAGGTATTCGATATCTGGCTGCGTGGGTTGGCTTTCGGAATCGTTGTTTCGGGTTTCCTCGCCCCTCTCAAACCGTCCACTCCTGGCTTCCGTGCGCTGAGCATCCTTCCTGCTCAGTTCTTCTCTTTTACCCTACGCCTTGGGGTAGTATCCCGCCCAGAGCTTCACATCCCGGAGGGTTTTCCAATTATTTCGGTAGCACTCCTCCCATCTCGTTTCTGCATGTGGTTGTCTTGGCCAGTAACTGGCCCCTTCCTTGTCTTCTCTATGGCCGTTGCAATGCTCGTCATGGCATGCCGTCCAGCTCATCGCCGGGTATTCTGATGCCCTTTGCCGTTCCTCTACAATAGCATAGCCTGGGCTAGTTAGAGTAACTTCTCGCAATGGGTCCCCCCAACTGTCCTTCGATGTTTCTTGTGTGATTTCTTCCCAGCCATGGTTTATCTGGGTATCGTTCGTGGAAGTGTTTGATTGCATTTTCTGCTTGTTCGAAGTTTTCCGCTGGGTACCAAACTTTATCGTGATCTGGAGAATATCCTGTCCACTTCGGTCGATATTGGAGTTTTTTCGTAATGTAGTCGTGAATCGACTATTACTTCAAGTGGGTATTCTCTTTCGCCTTCGATTTCGATTCGTGGTGGTGGTGACTGGATCTGTGATGGGAATCTTTGGTCTTGATAGGGTTCGAGAAGTGAGATGTGGATGGTGTTGAGTATTGTCATATATGGGGGAAAGTCCAGCTTATATGCACTGTTCCCCACTCTTGCCAAGATCTTGAAGGGCACCATCTTTATTTACTCGAGTTTCTTGCATGGCCTTGTGGTCCTTACATTCCTTGGTAGGAACCATACCATATCTACTGATTTCAAATTCGGATCGGGTTTTCTGTGTTGATCGTAATTTTCTTTCAGTAGAAGTTGTGCAGCTACCAATTCCTCATGTATGGTATCGTGCCATTGATTCATTTCGTTCCCCGGAATCTTCCGATCCGGTATCAGATGACCACTTGTGTCATGTTTCGGGTGTTGTCCATAGTTTGCAAAGAAGGGTGTTGTCTAAATTGTTTCTTGTTGTCAGTTATAGCATGCGAACTCCGCAAAAGGTAATAGTTGCTTCCAATTATCCTGTTGATAATTGACGTATGCCCTAAGATATTGTTCCAAGATGGCATTGGTTCTTTCAGTCTGTCCATCCGTTTGTGGATGGTAAGCCGTGCTCAATTTTCTTTCGATTCCAAACCTCTGGGCAGTTTCCTTCCATAGGTCCGAGGTGAACAGTGTCCCACTATCGGTGATGAAATCTTGCGGTAGTCCGTGTAACCGAAAGATTTCTTTTGCAAAGGTTTGCGCGAATTGTTTTGTTGTAATATCTTTCCTGCATGCAACAAAATGACTCATTTTTGTCACTCTGTCGATGACTAGCAAGATGGCGTCATAGCCGTCCGATTCTGGTAAATCTGTGATAAAATATATTAAAATCGACTTCCATGGCTTATCAGGTGCTTTGTTTGATTGTAGTTGACCATACGGAGCATGTCGGGATGATTTCGTTCTTTGATACATGTCGCAGTTCTTGACATATTTCTTGATCGTGACCCGAATTCCGGGCCTGTAGTAACTGCGACTGATGAGTTCGGTGGTCTTTGCTGTCCCTCCATGTCCTGCTTGCATAATGTCGTGATTTTTTCTGGTATGTTCTGTCCTTATCTTCTCTTCTGGTACCCAAATCTTGTTCTGGTACCACAGGCAGTCCTCCTTCCATTGGCATAGCCCCAGGGCTACATCCTTCATTTCTTTTCTTACTTGTTCGAGTGCTTTCCTTCTCTCTTGTATGTGAGGGTCCTTTCCACTCTATTCCTTAAGCTTTCTCATCTCTTCTCTGGGAAAGCTAATCGTATCCATTTCCAGTATCCTTATCTCCAAAAGTATTTTTCTTGTGGTAATAGGATACTTTGTTTCTGTTTGATCCTGTCATCATCTTCTTCTGGTGCATCTTGTCTTCTCCTTGTCAATGCCTCTGGCTTGCTGCTTTCCTTTCCTGGGCGAGATTCGATCCGTATATTGTATTGGCTTAACTTCTCGCTCCACCGGATCTGTCGTTTATTCAGATATTTTGTTGTCATGAAAGGGACCAGATTCTTATGGTCAGTGAGGATCTTTGTCTTGTGATGGCTTCCCAACACATATCTTCTCCGTTCCTTAAGTGCCTGTACTATGGCCAAATGTTCTTTGTCGTGAATATCATAGTTGCATTCCGCATTCGTCATTGTTTTTGATCGGAATGCAACGGGTCGCCATTTCTCGTCTTCGCACCGTTGCGATTGAATTCCTGAATAGACATACTTCGATGCATCTGTTTCAAACATAAGCGGTCTTTCCGGATTGTAAAGGGTTAGTACTGGTGCTGACATTATTTTTTGTCTCATCGTATCGAACGCCTCGCTTTCTTCTGTACCCCACTCCCATTTTGCATTTTTCTTTGTCAGATTGTATAGAGGTTTTGCAGTCCTGCTAAACCCCTCTATGAATCTTCGGTAAAAGTTGCAGAACCCATGAATCTTTGGACATCGGTTTTGTTCTTCGGAATTGCCCATTCCAATATGGCTGCCATCTTGATATGATCCATCCGGACTCCTTCTTGGTCAATAATAAATCCTAAGTATTCCACCTCTGTCTTGTGGAATTTGCACTTAGTAGGCTTGATTCTTATTACGGATTTTCCAATCGCTTCCAGGATTTTTCCCACGTCTTTCTGGTGCTACTCCATTGTTTCTGAGTACACCAGTTGTAACGGGGGCACCCTATAGGAATATGGATCCTAAGGTTGCGACTGCACCAAAATACTCAACGCAAAGTTCACAGAATGTATAGATAAAATAATTGAATCAAATGATAAAACTTAATATCGTTAAGCCTGAGCTTCACTCAATAAGAGTCTTCACGAGAGGATAGTTGGTTATCAGAGAAGAGTGCCGCTCGCGTTTACTTAAGTAGAATTATAAAGGCAATAACACCCATCCCTACTCTGACCATTGAGAGAGCTCCCTTCTCGACTCAGGGATCATCTGACACATGGCCCTTCCGGAATTAACTTCAGGGCCTGTGGATCACTCGGGTAAGTTGAGTTCGTTCAATCTTAAAGGTTTTCTGCAATGCATTTTGATTATGCCTGCAGGAGAGAAAAACCTTTCCGATCGCCGTCTTGTCAATGGCCAACTGACAATCCGACTTTGGACCCAAACCTAGGTATGAGACTCTGTAGCCCTATGGCTTTTTCCGTCTATGCAAGCACTGCAGTCAGCTGTGTCTACTTGTCCTATAGGCAGCTTTTCTTGTGACTGCATAGCTCCCCCAGTAAGAATTTTTACTGAGTTGGCTAAATAGGCGCTACCTATAGCCAACCGTTCAGGGATCACCTTAGCCGTGATAAGACTGAATGCCTCTTGAAGTCCTGTAACGTCCCTCAGTAATGGTATAGCGCCTGGACTATCGTTGTGTAAGTAGTAGAGTTTTATATGGACAAACTTCCGTTTATCCCCGACTCTCAGATAGCTATTCCGAGGGACCCCCATACCTCCCATAGGGATTATAGGCACCTAGAGTACCCTCGGAAGGCCATCTGATGTCAATATTAACAACTTGCCCGGGTCGGCCGTCACCTACCCGTATATATTTCCTGCGGACAGCATCTGGTCGGAAGGACGGCAGTGACGTATACGGGGTTACGCTGCCACCTTCGATTTCTCAGTTTTGTTAGGCTTTTACCAACTGTCACCTTTTCCCACCTGTCGCAAGGGGCGAACGTGGGAGCCGCAAGGGGGTGTTGGACGCTCCAAAATTACTCCAACCACCCTGGGGTACTTGTAGTAGGATTTGGTATTTCGCGTAATGTTAAGGGAGGGTAACTTGAGGTCGACGATTTCACCCACGATCCCCAAGGTAGGGTAACTGGGCCCTATCATGGTGCAAATCGCTGCGGAAGTCTGTGTAATGCCTCTAAGTGTCCCCAGAAGGTTCCGCGTAACTTACCTATTTGTTACACACGATTCCACGAGCTAAAAACACCTGGTTACACGAATGTAGCATACCTGTCGGCGTCTACACTGCTTACCATGTTTTCCTAGGGCTCCCTGTTACCCTGCCTAAGTGGTTACCCTGCCTAATTGAGGAGATGGGTTACCCTATCTAAAGGGTTACCCAACCTAACCATGCTTCCGGGTTATCCTAATCAAGAGGGTTACCCTGCCTGACTGTAGCTCCGGGTTACACTGTCTAGCGGGGTTACACTACCTAAGTGTGCACCAAGGTTACCCGGCCTTGCTGGGTTACCCTATCTAACTAGGTACCTAAAAACCCTTTCTTTATGAAAGGTACTTATGGTTGCTAGGTCACTTTGCAGGTGTCTGGTACCGTTCCTGTCCACGTCCTAGTAGGACCACTGGCTGGGCTGAGGTTCGGTAAGCTATACCAACTGATCTAGGGGTCGTTACACTACTCCACGCTTCCATAAGTCTGTCCTCAGACTTGGTTTTCTTGTCTGGGCTGATTTTCTCCCACTTATCCCCCTTTCGGGTACTTTTAATACACCCCCAAGTACGCAACTCATTGCTGGGGTTAAAGGTCACTCCTGCCCGTTGAGCGGCATCCTGGCTAATGTGCACATGGATGCTGTTGTACCATTTCTTTGCACCCCCTTCAAGAAGCGCGATGATCAGGCTGACTTTATCCATGTCAGACAGCTTACAGTGTCGATAGTAGTCAAACATAATATCCGCATCCTGGAAAAAATCGCTGTGTGTCAAGTGGATCTCCATGGAACCCCTTGATCCCCAATTTCTCGGGCTTCTTCTGCCGAGTGTGGGATTTCTTGTTGAACTTTCGAAGAAAGTCCTTCAAGGCTTGACACCGCTCATCATACCGTCGCTTCTTAGCATCATTCCTGCGCGACTTGCGTCGGCCCAGAAATCTGCTGAGATCGGGAAGGGAGGAGGAGGATTTGTCGCTACTACTCGAGGAGTCGGAATCACCCTGTTCTCCTGCTTCTCCGACGTTTCCACCACCTGGTGGTTTGCTACCACCATCACCACCAGTGTTTCCACCGTGGAGTCCCAATGGTTCCTCATAATCGCTAAAGCGGTCCTCCAAGCTTTCGTGACAGGCTTCTGAGAGAGAAGCTTCCGGAGGAGAAAACAGTCTTGTGGGTGGTGCGGGGGATGCAGGACCTTTAGCAGCCAGGACCTTATCCACTCCCCTCTGAACTAACTGTAGGAAGCGAGGACAAGCTCCAACATCCGTATGGTCTTCCGAACCACAGAAACGACAATGGGTCTTTTTCAAATTCGGACCTTTGTGATTTTGCATTATGGGTTCAGCGATCCCTTTTGTACATGGGGGGCTATGGTGAAATGCAATATTCCCATCTGGTCTTCCCTCGATCCTACAAGTAGGAGAACAATAAGCCATAGCCGACTGCGCTTCTACCCTTGGAAACCCAGTCCTTCTAGCGCTGTCCGTAGGTTTGGCTGGAGCCAGCGGTGCTGTTGCGAGGACAAGCGTTGCCGGATTTTATGGTGTGGCAGGCAAGGGAGTTGCCTCTGCCACCGCATATGGTCGCTCAGCTTCTTAAACTATAGTTGACGTTGATTGGTCAGCCGGAAGGGCTGCAACGGCAGTCGTAGTTTTAGGTTTTGTGTGTCTCTTGTCCATTGTTACCCCTACGAGGCGTGAAGACCTCCTCACCGTGCCTGAGCCCGGCGGGCTCGGAGACCGGCTGGCTAGGCGGGCTTCAACAGCGAGGGCAAAAGGTGATACCCGTGATTTACCTGGAGTGAAGCCAAGTCCCAAAGCTTCCCGGGCATGTGGCGTTAAATACTCATGCCACGTGATATTTTCCATGGCTTCCACAAAGTGCGGGGCAAAACTGATCGGTCAAGTGCGGACAAGGGGAAGCGGAGGAGCTTGCTCCATAATCACATCATTTTCGGAATCAATGCTGATTCCTTGACTCACAGCCCACTCGAGGGCCTTTAGGCGACCCTTTAGCGCTTGTGCTGTCATGACCTGCAGGCGATAGGCATCTTGGACCTTCTTTACCCAGTCGGTGGCCATGTTGATCATTTTCTCCTGAAAATAGGTCTGCTTTGCCTCCACAAAGCATTAGAGTTGGGACTGTGCTTTCACGAACCTACAGCCTACTTCATGTAGGATGTAATACTCCTAGACTTCGTGGGTAAAACGTTCAAAAGTAACTCCTTCAGGGACCGCTTCAGGTACCATCACGGAGGGATTGTGGGTGATGGATTCCATGAGTGCCCTAGGATGGAGGACCACCATGGTCTGACATTCCTCTGGTACCTCAATGGGTGCCGCTTCAATCAACTTCGGACACGCCTCCCAACCCAGGCCTCTTAGGTCTGCGATAACATCGTAGTCCATGAGAGGACCCGGTGTGGGAGGGACGGTAGTCCGTTGTGAACGTGTAAGAGACATTTCAGACATAATACTTTCCACCCTGGGCTACTTGTTCCTGACAAGGTTACCAGTACTCGTAAATGTCGGAAAGGGGTCTCGAGGAGCAACAATTCTCAGGAGAGAGTTAAGCGAAGAGATTATCGATATACTGTAACAGGAGCACCCTATAGGAAGATGGATTCTAAGGTTGCGACCGCACCAAAAGACTCAACACAAAGTTCATAGAAGGTAAAGATAAAATAATTGAATCAAATGATAAAACTTAATATCGTTAAGACAGAGTTTCACTCAATTCGAGTCTTCTCGAGAGGATAGTTGGTTATCAGAGTAGAGTGCCGTTCGCGTTTACTTAAGTAGAATTATAAAGCCAATGACACCCATCCCTACTCTGACCGTTAAGAGAGCTCCCTTCTCCACTCTGGGATCATCTGACACATGGCCCTTCTGGAATTAACTTCAGGGCCTATGGATCGCTGGGATAAGTTGAGTCCGTTCAATCAAAGAGGTTTTCTGCAATGCATTTTGATTATGCCTGCAGGAGAGAAAAACCTTTCCGATCGCCGTCTTGTCAATTGACAACTGACAATCCGACTTTGGACCCAAACCTAGGTATGACACTCACTAGCCTTATGGCTTTTCCGTCTATGCAAGCACTGCATTCAACTATGTATACTTGGCCTATCAGCAGCTATGCTTGTGACTGCGTAGCTCCCCCGGTAAGTATCTTTACTGAGTTGGCTAAATAGGCGCTACCTATAGCCAACCGTCCAGGGATCACCTTAGCCGTGATAAGACTGAATGCCTCCTAGAGTCCTGTAACGTCCCTCAGTAATGGTATAGCGCCTGGGCTATCGTTTTGTAATTAGTAGGGTTTTATCCGGACCAAGTTCCGCTTATCCCCGACACTCTGATAGCTGTTCCGTGGGACCCCCATACCTCCCATAGGGATTATAGGCACCTAGAGTACCCTCAGAAGGCCATCTGATGTCAATACTATCAACTTACCCGGGTCGGCCGTCGCACACCCCTATATATATCCTAAAGACACCAGCTGGTTGGAAGGACGGCGGTGACGTATACGGGGATAGGCTGCCGCCTTCGATTTCTCAGTTTTGTTAGGCTTTTACCAACTGTCACCCTTTCCCACCCGTCGCAAGAGGGCAACAGGGAGCCGCAAGGGGGTATTGGACGCGCCAAAATAACTCCAAACACCCTGCGTACTTGTAGTAGGATTTCGTGCTTCGCGTAACGTTAGGGGAGGGTAACTTGAGGTCAGCGATTTCACCTGCGATCCCCAAGGTAGGGTAACTGGGCCCTATCATGGTGCAAATCGCTGCGGAAGTCTGTGTAACGCCCCTAAGCGTCACCATAAGGTTCTGCGTTACTGACCTATTTGTTACAGGCAATTCCACAAGCTCGAAAGACCTGGTTACACGAATGTAGCACACCCGCCGGCGTCTACACTGCTTACCATGTTTTCCTAGGGCTTCCCAGGTAGCCTGCCTAATTGGTTACCCTGCCTAACTGTGGAGATGGGTTACCCTATCTAAAGGGTTACCCTGCCTAGCCATGCTTCCTGATTACCCTACTCAAGAGGGTGACCCTGCTTGACTGTAGCTCCGGGTTACCCTGTCTAGCGGGGTTACACTACCTAAGTGTGCACCAAGGTTACCCGGCCTTGCTGGGTTACCCTATCTAACTAGGTACCTAAGTACCCTTTCTTCACGAAAGGTACTTATGGTTGCTATGTCACTTTGTAGGTGTCTGGTACCGTTCCTGTCCACGTCCTAGTAGGACAAATGGGTGGGCGGAGGTTCGGTAAGCTAACCAACAGATCTAGGGGTCGTTACAGTTACAACGGCTACGGGATTAACATGGTAAATGGAGACTGGTAAATCCGTTCCCAACCTGGACTCCTGCTTTATAGACAAGTTAGCATGAAAGACTCATGTGGTAATCGAGGCGATGTGCGAAGAATTCCGCAAGCACAGGAAAGCTGACCATCACCGAATGATTTAAGTTCCCATCCAGTCAGGCAAAGGCAAGGTGCTAGGCAAATGGCAGGTGTATAGTAACACTTCGGTAAGGGTTAAAGACTGCTGGTAGTAGGCTGCCCAGGGCACCTAGGAGTAAGATTTTAATTTTTTATTTGTGGAGTCTTCAATAGCTGAAAACTATGCGGGCATGGTAACAAATACTCTAGTTATTATCACAACGAATATGTCATACAAAAGACTTGCACTGGCCCCTAGTGGCTATATCAAAAGAATCATAACAGAAGGCGTAGCCCTGCCTTACTATTCATTTCCGGAAGGCAGGGCAACTATTGAACCAAATGTAGAACATATCCAGATTCGTATTCTATTAGATTAAGGGTCTAATATATTCCTAATTAACCTAGAACTCTTTAATTAACCTAGAACTCTTTAATTAACCTAGAACTCTTTAATTAACCTAGAACTCTTTAATTAACATCGCCTACAATACTACAGACGGACAAATAGTTTGGAGATTTACACCTTTCAAGGAACCAGAGCAGCATATGGGGGAAAACATTAAACACACCCGATTCTTTCACATTTTGGGAGCAATGATAACCGATATCATATTTCATGTGCAATTGCCAACGCTGGCAAATATGACCTTATCATGCCACGTGGATGGTGGCATATAGAACATTCCATAAGCCACATCAAGGATGCGAATCAATGGATATTTAAAGTTGAAAAATGATAGAGTCATGTGAATGATGAAGGCATAGACCTGACTTTTGAATTGGGCGAGACCATGGCCTATGACTCAGAAGCACTGTATATTGGAAGAATTGAGGTAGAAACTACAACAGAGGCAAGAAAGTTCTTGCAAAGACCTTAGAAATACCATGAAGGCAAGAGGTTTTTGTACCTGAAACGGCAGAGATACTAGCTAGAAAAAGAACTTTGGTTCACGCCATTGACTTAATACCCGCAGTAGTACCGCCATGGGGCCAGATATATCCTATAATAGCCCACTAGCTGGATTTCCTTAGCAATTACCTGCATATAATGCAGTATCAAGGTAAAATCGTGCAAAGCAAATCTCTTGCAGGTGCTGCAATTTTATTTGTCCCTAAACCTGACGGTTGAATGAGGCTATGTGTGGACTCCCGACAGTAAAATAAGCTAACGGTGGTCAATAAATATCTAGTACCCATAAACCTAGAGCTCAGTGACAGGGTGGCTGGGGCCTAAATATTCGCTAGGCTCGTCTTAAAAGATAGCTATCACCTACAGAGACTAAAGGAAGGAGATGAGTGGAACACAGCATTGCGGACCAGATAGGGCCACTTTGAATACAAAGTAATGCCTTTGGGATGGTGAATGCGCCAGCCACATTTCAGGCCTTGATGAACAAAATTCTCGGTGAAATTCTAGATCATGGGGTGGTGGTATACCTGGACAATATTCTGATCTATTTCAAAACAGAGAAAGAACACCTTGACTTGGTCAAGGAGGTCCTCATCCGCTTGGAGGAATTTGATATAGCAGTATCTACCACCAAGTCAGTTTTTCACTTAAAAACAGAGGAGTTTTTGAGTTATATTGTGGTAATTGATGTAGTTACCATGAGTGAATGAAAGGTCTAGAGGATAAAAAATTAGAAGACCCCAAGGTCTGTCAAGAAGGTGCAAATATTCCTTGCCTTTGCTAATTTTTACTGACGTTTCATTAAAGATTTCTCCAAAATCTGGAAATAAATTACGGAAACGTAGAAGGGTAACACCAGAAAATTCAGCTGAGGGATACAATAAGATCGGGCATTAGAGAAACTCAAACAAAGATTCCTCTCAACCTCAATACTCTGTTATTTTAAATCCACACAGAGAAACTATTGTGGAAACTGATGCTAGCGATTTTGTGTTAGAGTCTGTGCTCTTACAATTTGACGACAAAAAACTACATCCGCTGGCTTTCCACTCCAGAACAAGGAGCCTGGCCGAACAAAATTATGAGATCTGTGATAAGAAGCTTCTAGTGCTTCTGGAAGCATGCAAATAGTGGAAACAGTACCTGGTTAGAACAAAAAAACCAGCTGAAGCAATGGAAGTTGACCAACTTGTAAAAAACCAGAGGTGGCAAAGGTAGATTCAGAAGGACAAATGTATTACTAGGGCGATCAACTGTGACACTGAGCCAGGCAGTGGGTGCCTACGTGCAAGACAACCAAGCCGAAACTGAGTTGCTTGATGCAATAGACTACCAAGCAAGACTGAACCACGGAATAGTCTTGATGCCTACCTCAATAATATTCAAGCTTGATATTCAAAAATACGACCAAGAGCTATTAAAGACAATCGCAGAAGCAGGACAAGGTGACCAATGAAGGCAAATCTCTTACAAGTAACTGGGCGATAACCGTAGGATTAATCTACTACAAAAATCGCCTATACATTCCAGAAAATGAGCAGCTACAAATAGCTATAGCCAAAGGATGCCATGATTCAAAGGTAGCAGGACACTTTGGGCAAGAAAAGACAGTGGAAATAATTACCATAGACCTTTACAGGAAGGGATTGACAGCATGGATAAACGTTTAGGTACAGTCATGTAATGAATGCCAACATAACAAATTACAACGACATGCATGGTTTGGTCTACTTCAGCCTCTGGAAGTGCGTTTTGCTGCCTGGTCATCGATATCTACTGTTTTCATCACACAAATAAGAGAATCTCAAAAAAGAACTCAATTTAGGCTAGTCGTGGAGCGGTTTACGAAGATGGTTCTCTTTACAGGTCTGAAATATAGTGCGACAGTTTAGGACATTGTAAATGTATTCTTGAGGGGAATCTAGACGCTACATGGACTTATAGCTGAAATTATCTCCGACATCGATGCAAAGTTCTCCAGTGAATTCTGTTAATCCCTATGCAAAACATCAGGGATAAAACAAAAGATGTCTACTACATACCACCTGCAAACTTAGGGACAAACAGAAAAGGCCATCCAAGTCCTAGAAGGATAGCTAGGGAAGTATGTTAATTATAATCAAATGAACTGGTAATAGTTGCTCACACTAGCTGAGCATGCCTGCAACAATTCAGTAACGAATGCAGATTGCATGTGACCATTCTACGCAAACTATTGATTCCATCCACATTCAGAATGGATGAAGTAATGCTATGCTCAAAATCCACATGACTAGCTCTACGCCCACTGGATACCAACAATACACCAACAGGCATGAGAAGCTAGGGAACAAATACAGGAAAATATGAGCCAATATTACAAGCGAAAGGCTAAGCAGCAACCAGACATAAAGGTAGTGAACCTGGTCATGTTAATGCAAAAAACATACGCACCAAGTGACCCTCTAAGAAGCTTAGCCTAAAGCTGTATAGCCCATTTCAGGTATTAGAAATAAAGGGATAATGTGACGACAAACTAGAAATTTCACCAAGATGGAAGATCCCTACGATATTTCATGAATTATTGTTGGAACCGTATCAGACATCCAATTGATCAGCAAGGGAACAACCTCCCCTCCACCCTAAGGAAATCAATACAGATTTGGTATAGAGAATTGTAATAAATCAGGACTTAGCAAGATGGAATGTTTCATATGACTAAGGATTTCAGAGATCATTTATGATAAATATATTTAGTTTGATATATGTTGATGGTTTTATGACCCACGATTGTGAGGTCATATGAAATTATGACTTTCACACCAGACTACAAATATGAGTGAGGGGTTTCACGCATGTACCGTGATTAGCGCACATGACTTATTTTGGAGATTGGATTGTACGGTGAATATATACTATGACTCACGGGCATATCATAGTAAGGAGGTTACTCTTTGTAAAGTCACTAGGGTGACGGTTGTTGGAAGAACCCCTATATAGAGAGGGTTACAGACACAGGTAGATACCTCTTGAGGCAACCACCTAACTTACTTCCAATTTTATTTCTTATCTATTAGTTCAATTTATACTTTATTTTTATTAACACTATCTGTCTACAATCACTGACCAAATGGTAATTAAGAGACATATCGCTAACAAGCAGACGCAAGGGCTAGCAGTGAGTGGTCTCTGTTTTCCTATACGCGACATAAGGCTACGAGACCTGAAGAGCGGTAAGGTAAGTGATACGAATCGTCACCTGTTTCAGCTCCGAGCGATAGTGTGCCTTGTTCCGCAGACTAAGGATTGGTTTGGAACATTTAGCTTTATCCTTTACGAAACTTTGCGAATAAAAAACAGATTCACCTAAAGATACAGAAGTACAAAACTTCAATGATCCACAGACTTTCCTAGGACTACAAGCCGAACTCGGACAATCCTTAAGTGAGATATCGCGAGAAGGATCCCCAAGAGCCACAACCCCTGTAATCATGGTAGCAATATCGTTATCAGGGTCCGGGAGCTCGGGAGGAACCCCAATACACAGGATGTTAGGGACAGCAGGACCAGTGGATATGATAACTCTTACAAGGGAACAACTCCTAGACTTGCTAAGAACAGTACAAGAAAAGTGACTGGAACAGGCAGTACGGAGGCCAAATATCAAAACCCCAGATACATTCACAACAGACCGTATTAAAGTGCGAACATGGCTAATCCAACTTGGAATGTACTATACAGCACTAGGATAGGGAGAAAATGAAGAGAAATTAAAAGTGGACTTTGCCCAATCCCTATTAAGGGAATCTGCAGGCAAATCTATTACTGCATACATGGAGGGAAAGACACCAGCCACCTGGAATGGCTGGGCAGAATTTCAACCGAATCTGCGCATCCATTTCGGTTACATGGAAACTAGAGAAACAGCAACAAATGAAAGGAGCTAATTAAGCAAGTGTGTCGCAATATGACTGATTTCGGGAACAAGTTGCGACTATTGGCAACCGAAGGTGAATACGATGAAGAACCCTCAGGAAGTGCCTTTCTCAGTCGCTTAGATGAAGAAATTCAGAATGCAGGGGCCATGACGTCTCTAGACCTCTATACAACTGAGGAAATGGCAGTATGGACCGTTAATCAGGAAAATCGCCTGGACGTTATCAAATATGTGCAAGGAAGGTCAAAGACAAAAACATATGACAACTCCAGAAACTACAACGGCACCTTCCAGACCCAATGACCAGTGGAGTCTCACGGAAATCCAATGGAACTTGATGTGACAAGGGGAAGACAAGCTCTCCACATATCAGAGAACGAATATTGTGAAGACGAAACAACAATCTGTATATTGCATGTGCAAAGCCAGGACACATGAGCACAAACTGCACCAACCTAAGAGACGAGAAAGAATACCCAGGTAGGACAATCCGTAAGGTTCAGAATCCACAAATGGAAACAATAAACTCTGATCCCCGAAATAGACCTCTAAAGTGAAACCAACCAAGAGCAACAAGATGACAGTCCCCAGTAAGCGATGGTCTGAGGGACATGGGGTAAGGAAACCCATATAGATACGAAACTTCTATGAGGTACTTATTAATATGGAATTACTGGAGCATGAATCCAAGTATGTCATGGTAAAAAAGCGACTACATAGCAGACACAAGATAATGGGCATCAATGGAATGATCGACTCTGGTGCAACTAAGGACTTCTTTGATTAGGAGGTATGCGAAAAGTATGGCATGCCTATGGCGAAAGCCAAACAGTAACAAGAGATTTACCTTGCCGACAGCAAACTTAGTATGATGGGTCCAGTTACACATAGCATGACAGTATCTATGGATATTGGTAGCCATAGGGAAATGATTACCTTCGAAGTGGCAAACTTACGACATAAGGAAGCTCTTCTTGAAATGCCATAGTTGAGAGAACATAGCCCCGCAATAGATTGGGGAAAGGAGACCATCACGTCTGTTAGTCAGAGATGCACGACCGGTTGTTTTCAAGAGTCACCATGGGTATTTACAGTCCCAGTAGCACAAGCCCTGGAAGAGAACTTAGACATGAAGTTCTCAACGGTCCAGGCCAATGAAGATCTACAGATCCTTGTCAAAAGGCTACCTAAAGAGGTGAAAATGAATACGAGAGGTTCACTGCAGGCGGCAGGATATGACCTGTACGCTAGCCAAAGAGGAAGGATACGAACCAAAGGGTAAAAAGTCATCCGAACTTGGATTCACTATCGGATTACCAAAGAGCACTTAATGGTGCATCGCACCAGGAAGCGGGTTAGCAGTCATGGACAGGCTAACATCTAACACAAGTGTATTAGATCCGGATTATACAGTTAAACTGAAGTTAATCATGGTGAACCTGGGGGACAAAACCAATACAGACAACTCCGTTGACAGGATAGCACAACGGATATGTGAAAGGTACCTGGACAGGGATTGCAAGGAAGTTGAAGAACTTGAAAAGACTGAACGAGAAGACAAAAGATCTGGAAGTCCTGACTACAAGAGACATCCTTACAGAAACGAATCAGATATTACATTGAAAGAAACAGGAACGGTCCGGAAACGGATAGTGATCTGCGAGATCTCAGGTCAAGTCTTTGGGGAGTTCTACAGAAGTGGAGAGATCACAGGCATTTTCAAGTCAAACCAGGAGGAGGGCCAATACAATTTGAAGGTGATGAATGTCAGCACCGAAGTGGCTATTAAGGCCAAAAAATATCTAGGGAAAGAACCCTTGCAACAAATGATACCAGAGGTATATGATCAATAGCTGGATCTATTCGAAGAAAAAGAAAAGACTACGTACCGTCTTAGTGAAACAGAGTGGACCATGAGAATAAGCAGGAAGAAGGAATGACGAACCCAGCAAACAGGTTATATCTACAAGGAGCGGCGGAAGAGGAAGCATTGAGAAGCTATTTGAAACAGAATCTAGAAAGAGGATGGATACAAGACTCCTTTGTAGAAACTGGAGCACCCATCCTTTTTTCATCAAAAAGAAAGAGGGAAAATTATGACTATGCTTAGATTAACGAGGTCTTAATGAAGTCACGAAAAAAAATCCATACCAACTACCACAGATCAGGGAAGGATGGGACAGGCTAAACTGCCCCCGATACAATGGTAAGCTGGATATTAAGGATGCATACCATAACGTACGAATCAAGAAGGGAGACGAGGGGAAGTCCACCTTTGCATCACGATATGGTACTTACAAATATTTGGCAAGGCTAATTGGCTTGACCAAGGCACCCGCAACATTCCCGGTATGGATCAATCAGGCGTTACACCGATTCCTCAATATATGCTGCATAGTGTATTTGAATGATGTGTTGGTGTTTTCAGAAACAATAGAACACCACAAAGATGTCGGAAAGATTGTAGAAGCAATAGGAAAGGCCCTAATGAGGATCAAGCCTACAAAGTGCAAATTCTATAAAACCAAAGTGGAATACTTAGGGGGTATTATCGACCGAGAAGGAGTACAAATAGATCCTATCAAAAAGGCCGCAATATGGGAATGGGCAATACCAAAGAACAAAACGGACATCCAGAGGTTGATGGGCTTTTGCAACTTTAACCGAAAATTCAAGGAAGGGTTAACCAGATTGCCAAAACCCTTATAGCACCTTACGAAGAAGAAGAGCCAATTGGAAATCGGGAACTGAAGAGAGTGAGGCTATTGAATCGATGAGGAAAAAGATAACCGCTGCCCCAGTTCTGACCCATTACAACCCTGAAAAACCAATTATGATCGAAACTGAAACTAGGAAATATATTAGTTCGGGGATTTTATTGCAACAATGCGAGCAGGAGAATCACAACCAGTAACCTTTCGGTCAAAGACAATGACAATTGCAGAATACAATTACGATATCCATGAACAAGAACTATGGGCCATAGTACAGGCACTTAAAGAATGGAGAAGATATCTATTAGGAAGCCTCCATAGGACTGGAATCCTGATAGACCACAAGAACCTAGTTCAATTCATGACAACGAAAGATCTTAACGAATGACATATCCTGTGGAGCAAGAGGTTAAGTCAGTACAACATAAGGATCGAATATCGGCCATGCAATCAAGGCGGCAAACCAGACACATTAACGAGAAGAAGTCAAGACACGCCAGAAGAAGAGGACAATAGGAACAATAAAAACCAAAGATCTTGTTACCTCATGAAAGATATTTTGAGGAAATGAAAATAAACAAAAAGGACAACATAAGGTTCGCCAAAGAAGGGATAGGAAAGCTCAAAGAACAGAGTGGGAAGGGCCCCCACATACAAGAGATATGGAAAGCGTTGGAAGACGGAACACAGTAAATATATGATGTAGCCTTAGGGCTATGTCAAAGGAAAGATGAAAGCCTACGGTACCAGTAGGAGAAGAGATTAGGTAAGAACTTTTCAGAAGGAATCAAGACATTCCGCAGGTTGGACACGGAGTAACTGCGAAAACTACGGACCTCATAAGCACGAGTTATTACTGGCCTTGAATGCGAAAAATGATCTAGACATAGGTTAAAAACTATGACATTTGTCAAAAATGAAATCATTTCCACATGCTCCGCATGGTCAACATCTATCAAGCGAAGCACCAGATAGGCCAAGGAAACCGATATCTATGGACATCATCACGGATGTACCAGAGTTAGGCGGCTACGTTGCTATCCTTGTTGTCATTGTCAGGCTGACATAAGATGAGCCATTTTATTGTATGTCGGAAAGATATGACAACAAAACAATTCAGACAAACATTCGCCAAAGAAATCTTTCGACTACATGGACTGCCGAAAGACATTAACATTGATTGAGAAACACTGTTCACTTCAGACTTATGGAAAGAATCGACCTGTTACGATCCTATGCGGTAAGCTAGTTCTGCAACAGGTAACTACTTCTCTTTGGGTTGGATGAATATGACCGGGCCGTTGTTGTAGTCCGGTATGGGGCGTGGCGCTAATCTCAGCCACCAGGGTAGGAGTACTATTACAACGAGTAGTACTAGGCGGAGTTCCACTATTGCTCTTAGGCCTATGCCTACGTTGTCTTGATAGCTGAACCCTATGGTTCCTATCGCACAACGCCAATAGGGAATGGAACGGTAAAGAGGTAAAGTAATTGAATAGGAAAGAACTTAGATGGTTGCGTGAAGAGTCCTAACTACAGGTCGCCTAGAGGTCCTTTTATAGGCACTCTTCCCTCAACCCTAACCCTGGTGACTCATACCGGTGAGTTACACGACCTCTATGACTCATAGTGTGTTATAGTATGAAATCCATCAGCTGACTCCTCTGAGTCAACTGCGCCGCGTGCCAACCAATCATAACTCATATAATAAGGCGTGTACCCTAAAGTGGTCACAGGCGCGAAACCCATGTCTCATAGTGTGAGTCATGTGCGAAAATCATTACATCATATAACCCACAAATGTGAGTCATGCGCACGATCAACCAATCACAACATAACAATAATTGCACAAGTGTGCATCATGTGAAACCGCATGACTTCTATTGAGTCATAGTGCGAAATATAACAACCTTGTGACTCATAACTATGAGTCATGCGAAATTCTGCCTTGCTTAGTCACCAATCGTGACGCAACCCTTAGGCTGGGAATCATAAGAAAGCTAAGCACGGCCAACCATCTGCACATAGATGGACAAACAGATAGGACTAATACTATATTGGAACAATATCTACACGCATACGTCTATTGTCAATTGGATAATTGGAATGCATTATATCAGTTTGCGTAGTTTGCATATAACAACGGTCAACAAGAATCAATTAAGACGACACCCTTCTTTGAAAACTATGGAAAACACCCGTAGTATGACATAAGTGGTCATCTGTTGCCGGATCAGAAGATAACAGCAACCGAGATGGACCAATGGCACGAACCTATATAGGAGGAAATATTTGCTGCACAACTTCGACAGAAAGAAAATTACGGTCCAAACAGAAAACCAGATCTGAATTTGATATCAGCAGATATGGTGAGGTTCATTCCATTGAATATTAGAACTACAAGACCATACTGAAAGCTGAACAATAAGAAATTGGGACCTTTCAGAATTTTGGCAAGAGTGGTAAGCAGTGCATATAAACTGGACTTTCCTCTATCAGTGAGAATACACAACACCATCCAAACCTCACTGGTCCAACCTCAATGAGACGAAAGATTCGCATCACAGATCCACTTACCACCACCGCCAATCAAAATTGAAGTTGAAATGGAATACGAGCTCGAAGGAATAGTCAACTCACGACTACATTACTGAGGACTTCAATATTGAGCCTAGTGGACAGGATATTCTCCTGATCACAATACAGTTTTGTACCCACCGGTAAGCTTTCAACACACGAAAAATGCAATCCAACAATTCCACAAATGATACACAGGTAAATCAAGGCTGGGAAGAAGTCAAACACGAAATACAGACCGAATTTGCAGAGACCCAATGAGTGAAATAACTTCAACTGGCACTGGATATGCGAAGATAGAGGATCGACTAAGGGCAGCCGGACACAAGGAGATGAGTTGGACAGTATTCTACGAGGAGTATTGCAATATCCAAAGAGGAGTAAAGGAAGAGGCCAGCTACTGGCCTAAGTAACCACCTGAAGAAACGAGATAGTAGGAGTGTTACCAGAACAACTATCGAGCCTTCCGACCAGCAAAAATCCTGGCGGGATACTACACAAAAAGGCAGGTGGAAAAAGAGAAGAACTAAGCAAGAAGGAGGCTCAACACAGGAAAGGTAGAAGGGGAAGATTAGAGAGGGGCAAAGAAACCTGTTAGGATAACACAGAAAGTCAACACACACAGGCAGATATTGAATGCCATAACATGAAAACTTTGGGTCTGGAAATACAACTGGACGAAGCCCAAAAAAAGATTAGACTCTAACAGAAGACCCTCGAAGCCTAACAAGCTACTATTGTTCACCAAAAGTGAACGATTGAGGTGCGCGACAAGACTTTAGACATGGTCAGGAAACATTGTCGCACAACGGAACAAATTTAGAGAAAGTTCTGTCGTGATGCAAGAAGACTTTGGAACTAAGTCATAAGACTTGGGAATACCTTGATGGATTCAAGCAGAGGGGAGAGAGGAGGTATTGTCTCAAATCGTGACTTAGCAAGATGCAATGTTTCACATGACTCAGATTTTTGGGATCATTTATGATTATTATATTTGGTTTGATTAAGGTTGATAGTTTTAGGACTCACTATTGGGTGGTCATATAGTGTTATAACTTTCGCACCTGATTACAAGTATGAGTCAGGGGTTTCACGCATGTGACGCGATTAGTCCACCGGACTTATTATTAAGTTTAGATACTACGGGGAATGTATACTAGGACTAACAGAATGAGACACAGGATGTTTGTATACTATGACTCACATGGAAGATATGGTAAGGAGGTGACTCATAGTAAAGTCAACAGGGTTAGGGTTGTGGAAAGAGCGCCTATAAAAGGAGGGTCAAGGATACAGGTAGTTAGCTCTTCACGCAACCACCTAAGTTTCTTCCAATGTTATTTCTTATGTATTAGTTCAATTTATACTTTATTCTTAATACGAATATCTGTCTACAATCAGCTACAAAAAGGTCTTTACGTGACATATCGTTAAAGAGCAGATGCAGTGGCTAGGAGTGAGAGGACTCTGCGTTCCTATAGCCGACATAAGGCTCCGAGAGTTGAAGCGCGTTAAGGTAAGTCATACGACTCGTTTCCTGTTGGAGGTACTAGCGACAGTGTACCTTTTCCGGAAGACCATGGGATAGGTTTGGAACAGAAATCGAAAGAATCCTGAAGAGTGAAATAGTCTCTCATACCTGGCGCGTAGGTGGTCAGTACCGACTAATGTGTGAGTTACGCTATTTTCTAAGGTGGTGGGGTTGTTCTGTGTAAGAAAATACGGGGGAACCACCACACCACTCTGAGCATGCGCAGGAATTGGTGGTGGCATTTCATAGGGAGAATCCGTATATGCCAAAGCAGGCATTTGTTGAAGGTCAAGGAAAAGACTTTCCTAGCTTGGCCTGGCAAACAGATTAGATTTTTTACCCTACCAAGTTGAGTTCAAAAGAAGGACGGGTTAATTTTATTTTATTTTACTTTTTAATTTTTTATATTTTATATTTTATATTTTATATTTTATATTTTATATTTTATATTTTATATTTTATATTTTATATTTTGTATTTTTTATTTTTTTTTATTTAATTCAGTTTTTATTCATGTTTAAGGAACATAATCTACATGCAGCGCGGGCTATGGCAGTAAACAAACCTCCTCCCCTGCCCTGACTCCGGAAAGCTATGGAAAAACCGTAAGGGAAGCCTGACCCAACCCGTGTAAAAAACTATTCCAAGAAGCCGCCACGCAGTAATCACAACCTGAGAGCCAACAAAACCAACATGA
Organism: Tuber calosporum; assembly: GCA_003316355.1. Classification (NCBI taxonomy): domain Eukaryota; kingdom Fungi; phylum Ascomycota; class Pezizomycetes; order Pezizales; family Tuberaceae; genus Tuber; species Tuber calosporum. Next base: position 18,136 of record QFET01000410.1, on the reverse strand, counting down.
AAACAACTCCAAGCCCAACAGTAAACTAACCAAATGTAACAAAAGAGAACACAAAACAAGAAAACCCCAACACCTAAGACCGAAGTCCATCCAAAGGACTAGGTACCATACATACGTAGTTCCAGCTCCCATAATAAGCAGGCAAGAGCACAGAGTAGGAAGACATTCCTGGGGACATATAGCCCAGCACCGAGGGTGGAAAGGGGCCCCCTCTGAAGAGAAACCTAAAGAAGCGAGGCCAGCTTCTGGCAGGGCCCAGTGCTGAGTCCAGAGGACGGAGCGTCAGGCTGGGGGTGGTAGTAAGGTACCAGCTTAGGGGGGGCAGTAAGGTGCCAGCTAGGAGAGCAGTAGGGTGCCAGCCGATCAACCGTCAGGAGGTAAGGATGGAGAAGGGGTAGACGTAAGGACCAACAGAATTGTGTGCGTGGGCATCTAGGCAGTTTTCATCAAAGTGAGAGTGGAGGAATCGACCATAAGTTCGACAAAGCAACTGTAGGCCTGTAGAATGTTTCCTCCTACTGCAGCCCTGTCTCCCAGCCGTATTGAGAGGTTAGAGGGAATTCCCGACCGTGCAAATATTAAGCGAGCCAGAGCAAAAGCTAAGCGAGGCAAAAACAAAAGCGGGAAAAGGAGAGGAACCATCAGTAAAGATGGCAGAAGGGGAGAGAAGAGACTCAAAGGGGTAGACCCTAATGAGCAAGGAGAGGAGGGAATCATTTGGACAAATCCCCACCGACTGGCATGGCCAAAGGGTGAGGATGAGTCGAAACGAAAGTGGTGATAATTTGTCGTGGTGTTGAGATTTCATCGCCGGGTGTGTAGAGGAGACGTAGGATGTTTATATTTTGTATTTTATATTTTGTATTATATATTTTATATTTTGTATTATATATTTTATATTTTTTATATTTTATATTTTATTTTAAATATTGTATTTTTGTTTTATAATTTTTAGGCTAAAGAAATGGTTACTGGGGACTAAGGTATTTGCGACAACCACGTGAGGGAGGGAGCATGACATAGGCACATATGACTAGCGAGAGGTTTACATGACATGCAAGGATGGAAGCACAAATCCGGACCTCTACTGAGAATCATACCCCTCTCGCCCCGCCGTTAGCCCTGGGAGTGGTCACAGGAACCTCCTGCAGTAGCTTGTTCACTTAGAAAAACAAGTTATTGGAACACACCTTGTACATTAGTTTACGTGGTCGCTGTCTGTCCGACCATATATTATCCACCAAGTGTATCAGAGGGCATCTCTAACTACATCAGGGGGGTGGAAAGAAGCGATTCCGTCGAGAACTCGCAAATTTACACCGCGTTGAAGTTCAGATAGCCCAGGTAGTCCTAGATGGGTAGAATGAACAAATGAAGTAAGCTACTCCGACACATACCGTGACTACACTGATACCCCCATGATACCTATAAGGTCAATGAACATACTGGAACAAGTTGATAAGGTGAGGCAGTGAAGACCACAAGGTATTGGCCCAAGGGTGAACTCTAGGCATCCTGAATGCCAAATGTCAACCAGGATAACACGGCCGGAAGCAGACACAGCTAATAGCCATGCTGGCCACTTGGAGTTCTAAGAGGTTATTGGTATATTCTAAACTGGGCTGCCATATCATAACAGCCGAAAGAAAGATGACAACACAGACTAAGTGGGTCTCCACCCTTAGTGAAGTCAAGAGCTCTCATCATATCATTAGCTGTGGGGGGGAAGAGAAAATGTCAGGGTTAAAGCGGGTTCTGTCTCGGATCAAGAGACGAAGTTAGGGGAACAAAATAGGTGTTTATATATAAATCAGTTGTAGTCCGTGTATACACAGACACGGGATATAAATATCGGAGTGCATCGCGAGCTTTAGCCATCACCAATCAATGGAGAAGAGATCTTATCAACATCATAAGTTTTGCTCAAAAATCTTTATCTACAAGCCTTCTTAAACCATGTCCGTTTACGAAGAAAGATTTAAGACTAGTTCATTTCGCTCTCCCCTACAATCGACTACCCTTTACAGTATTTCACACTTCATTTAATTCTTTTGCTGGATTTTCCCTTCCTCCATCGATTGTTTGTTTCCAGGACCCTTCTCTTTACAAGGGCCATCTTCCTACCTTGTGAGGGTTTCCCTCCTTTTACCCTTGCTCCTTGTCCTCTGGCTCTCCTAGGGTTTCCTTTTATGTTTCTGCAACCTGGTTTATGTCCTGTATTATTCTTCCTGTCTTTTGAGTGAGGCGGCATGTCTTCGGCTAGGATCTTTTTCAGTATTCCACTGTCTTTGGCTTTCCTTTCCCTGTTTTCGCATCCTTAACTCCTACTGTTCATAGGTTCCCAGTTCATCCCCTCGTCGCACTATTGCCCCTTCAGTTGTGTTTCCATCCCTCGACTTTCCAGTCCTAACCCGAGGGGACCTCAATTTTCACCTCGCTGCAAACCTACTGCGGGAACTTCCTCTCCCGGAGTTACCGACCTTGTCCCCCTATACTAATAGAACCTCTGCATAGGGCTTCTCCATCCTGAACACCCCTTCGGTTTTTACCTTTTTCCTTTTAAGGGGCTCTTCCTGCCATACTGTTATTGATTTGTCTTTTGTTTCACTCCGCCTTGCTCTACTTTTTGAGTCTTGTGATACTTCCCTTCCCGATACTGGTTCAGAGTATATCCCTATCTCTATTACCATTACCTATCCCTCTATGGCCCCACCAGCTCCGCTCCGCAACTGGGCCTTGTCTCAGTTGCCTGCCCTGAAGGAAGAGCTCTAATTATTTCACTCCCATCAGCCTAACCTCTCCCAAGTTCTTCCTCTCTGAATACCTGGTTTGCTCGTTGCAGCTCTTGCCTTTCCTCTCGTCTCAGATAGGAGGCCCGCGTGTCCCCACGCTACCTTGATGTGCAGCCGTGGATGTCTCCTCTACTGGCTACCTCACACAGATAGTTCTTCTCTGCTTATTGGAAGGCCAGAAACCATGACGTATGCCATCTTCTTAGGAGGCTACTCACCACTTTAAGTAGTGCTACTTTTTGAGGAATTATGATGGCAAAAAGAGCTGACAGTTCTTTTCTCCTCCTGAATTCCACACTCTGTACTATTTGTACAACCAAGACGCTAGCTCTCGTCAAACCTAGCCTGCCATAACCATCTCTGAGGAAGACGAATGGCGTTATCATGGACAAGCATGGCAAGGCCTCCGATGATTTCCCTTCATCATTACGGAATTATGGTCCTCCTGCCGACCATGTTCAAAACTTTAGAAAGGGTAGTGGCCTACCGCCTCTAGCCTATCGCACGTGCCTTTGGGCTCTTGAATCCCAATCATTTCTGCTTTCTCCCTGCTCTGTCAACTTTAACCCCTATGAGACTTTGAATCAGACCATTCACTCTTTCAAACCTCTGTGACTAAAAGTGTCTATATTTTTTCAGGACATCAACAGGCATTTTGACAACATTGACCCTACTTCCTTGGCCTAGTCCCACATGCGTACTGGAGTAAACCATCATCTTGTGCCCTGGGTCTGGTCCTTCCCTACTGGGGATACCTGCTCTTTGTACGGTGCAGAGTGCCTAAAGGTGGGTTCTCCTGTCAATAAGCAATTCCATTGCTCGCGATTGGAGTTGAGCCTGCAATGGCCTAGAGATGATGAGCAAGATGAATTAATACACCTCAGACCCGGGAGGAAACAGAAGATTTAAATGAAAGGGAGTAGACTTAGTACTATATCCTATGTACTATTTAATTTAAAGGAAAACTAAACAGAGCTTTGAGCTAAGGAAACACAACCAGGACTTTTGTATACAAAATTAGTAAATTGTGCTATCCCATACTGTAATCCACCATAGTAGACATCAAGTATTCGTATACTTTTCAACTAATATTTAAGAAGTAATAGTGAAGGAAGTTCTTTTAGGGCCTTTGTAACTGTCTTAACTAGGGAAGGCCAGTTATATTGAAAATTCTTCCTTGTAGACCACTTCGCCCTACCCCACCTGTCCTCAATCCAATTTAACTCACAATTGAATTTGTGAAAGAATAGACTAAGATGGCCCCTTTCATCAATCTCTTTCTGAAGGCGTAATTTTTGCTCTAAGAAGTCTGGTTGCACAGATTGTAAGCGACTAGTACACCAAGCATTACCTGTGTGACATTTGTCCTTCTTGTATTTCCTGCTCTTACAGTAATGCCTAGATCCACCTTGTTGCCATAGGCCACGCTCCACCAATATCATCTTACGTCCCTTTGGCTAGCCTCTGAATTGATTCAGAATTGCAGTATCATTCTGATCAAAACTTATCTTCTTTATATATAAGGTTACACCTTTAGGCTCATAATACCTGCAATCACGAAGGTGAGGTGGCTTACCACCAGGTTCCATATTCATATGAGCAGCTATTAGTGGAGTAGATGCATTGGTGGTATGTGAGGTTGAATGGTCAAAGAGGAATAATGCCTAAGCATTCGGAGTGGAGGTCTCGAAAATTAGAATTGCACTTTTAAGAACGTGATCAATCAGGTTCCCACCTTTCCACCATGATCCATTGCTAACCTGTATAGACTCTATTGCCTGTCTTGGATTATTTTGAAGGTTAGAAATTGGCTCGAGATTACGATTCTGTAGTGCTGATGGAAAGGGCATTGAAGCAGGTATTTCCAGCCGATTTCCAGGAAGATGAAATCCGAAATCTTCAGGCCTTGACTTTTAGATTTCGTTTGAAATAGATGTCTATCTTTGGATATCCATCCATGATGTACACCATCATTAGAATTAAAAGTGCATTAATTATGAGCTCAGGGAATCAGTAGCTTCTCTGCTCCCGGCAAAGGTGTTTGGTCTAATATTCCTTTCCCTTACCATTTTGGCTTTTGTTTCTCTAGCTCTTTGCATCTTGGAAAGCTCTGCTGGCAATAGAAAACAACTTTTGTCTTCTCATGCCCATCAATGTAAACTCCTTTTCTAATCATTCTGCAATCGAAAACTAGTTTCTTCAACCAACTGAGTACACTAGATGCTGTTAGACCCATTTGTCCTCTAGTCTAGTTTTCAACCAGTGCTGCATATACACATGATACTCGAAGGATGGCATCTGCCTCACTAGTACAGGTAGTTTAATAGTCTGTTACTGCCTTTGCAAGACCGAGTCTAGAAATATCTAATAACCTTTTTGCAGGTTAATTAGCATTGAACCTTCACTATGTTAATCAAAAGAAGTGGGACATTTTACTTTCACCAGCACCTTCTATCTACTCCCATACTGCAATGAGACTGCCTTCATTAGTCATCATACTTTTAGACTTAGCATGTTTGCTGCTCTGGCTTGACACAATGGTCCCTGTTTTAATCCAGCTTTTTTGCTAACTGATAATACTCTCTGCAGTATGTTTGCTGCTGCCCCAAACAATAGCAGAATCTAGTGCCGCTTCCTTGCGTGGCAAGTTTGGATACTTAAAATTGCCAGTTCAGGAAGTGAAATCCTTGAAAGTATCTTTCTAAATCATGTATCGTGCTTGGAACCTTCTTTTTTCGATAGAGAACTTTGCGAATATCCAGCACTCCTGCCTTATATATCATATCTTGTATTAGTTTTATAAATATTATTTCGTATTTAAAAATTACAAGAAGCATAACTTTTTTGAGAATACCAGCTCGCATCTCCTTTGTAACCATTCTCCAGTTTTCATCTACTTCTCTCTCTATATCCTCCCAACTGTCTCCCACAGGAGTCATTTCGTGCTCTACTTCCATAAGTGTTGAGTCTTTCTCTCGCTGAGTTCTCTGCCATAGGGTAGATCTGGATGGCTTGTCGCTGTAACTTGAACTATGCATTGCTACATTAGAATCCGCCTGCTATGAATTGGTGATCAGATTCACAGTTGGTGGTAACTGATCAATAACTTACGATGTTGGATCTGATAATACTCCAATCCCGATGCTAAGATGATTTGGTACTTGAATTTCCAATACTTGTGCCTGTTAGGACATTTTAGGATGTCCTCTTTGGGACCCTATAGTCAGTAAACATTTTCCTTTGTATTTAATTGTAGCATCGTAATCATAATTCGTAATTGTTTTGCTAATTGTTTGTCTATATTCATCTCTTTTATTCTCATAATTATTTTCTCAATCTGGCTTCTAATATCTTAGTCATCATCGATTATTGACAGTGTTCTTCAGCATGTCAGCGGGTATATTCTATCAGTTGTTTCACTCTCACCAAAATTTTCACTTTTCAATCTTGACCTAGATTTTTATACAATACTTAATTGGGAAAAATTAATGTATGGCTTCTTCTCCTTTTGAATAGCCTCCTTAGCTACGCGTTTTTGTAAATAAATATGACTTATTTTCATTGACTAGTTCCACATCACGTTTTGGTAGTTTTGGGGACCCAGTTTGAGCCTTTTTGCACTATAGTTTTAGGGTTCTCCGCAAACCTTTTCCTTAGTTTCTGTGGGAACCCCGCAAGGGTTCCTAATTCCTCTTTTGTTGATTGTTATTTATGTTTCTATCTTATATTATTCTATCCCTAGTGGGCTTATTGTTTCCTATGTTCATGATTTTGCCTTTACAGTGGGCAGTACTTCTTATAGGAGCAATGATAAATCTCTGCCATTTATTTATTCCCGGCTTAAGAGGAGGGCCTCTAGGCATAGTGTGTCCTTTTCTGTCCACAAGACTGAACTGATGCACAGGAGGACTCTATTTCAGCATGTGGTGTATGATACTTTCCCTATTAGTATTGATGCTCTTCTTTTTTCCCGTCAGTCGCAGGTCTGATGGCTTGACTACTGGCTCACCCTTGTCCTCACCAGTCAAACTCACATCTCCTGTCTTCGTTCTATTGCCCAAGGTGCTTTCTTCACCATCCAAGGACTCTCCCATCCTTGGGGCTGGCCACTCCCAACAACTGTGCCACTGTCTGGCAGTCTAACTCCTCCCAACGATTGTGCTCAATGGGGCCTACCTTTGGGTAAATGCCCACTCCCTGCTGAATCAGAGGGGAATTTTCTGGGGCTCCATTTAAGGATGGGTCACAAACTGCGTCTGATCTATATTGATACTTATCCGCTCGGTAGAACCCTGTCCACCACCAGTGGCTTCCCTGTCCCGCTATCGACACCGTCTGGGTGTACTGCATCTGACATGCTTTACTCTCTCCGCTAGCCCAGCTGCTGTACACCTCACTCCTGATGTCCGCTCACTCCTATACTACCACGCGCCTGATACCTTCCGCTACCTTAGTAGGCACCTTCAGCCCAAAGTCAGGAATTTGAAATGGACAACTACCGCTCCCTCCACCCTAGTACGCGAACACCTCCCCATTGATGCTCTGGCTCATCTGGCGCTCCCAGTCCAGGGCTTGCTCTCTTATGCACAGCTGATAAGAACTGACCTTCTCTCCTTTCTGCCTCCTCTCCCACCCCTAACTGTCAAGATGTCAACTTATCATGTCCTCTATTGAATGCCGCTTGATTTGCACCTTGAAAACTAGCATACCATCGTACCCTCCCTGGGTACAATCATTTTCCTAGGTACTTGTCGCCCAACCCTTTGATGTGCCTAGAGAGGTTTATTGCTGGGCATGTACATCAGATGGGTTGATACAAGAGCTACAGTGCGGCCCACACCTCCTGGTACCTGGTTGGCCTGTCTACCCTTTGCCCCCATAGTGGAGAAAAGCATGGAACTTCAAGCCACATCGTCCTCCACTGTCCCTCAATGCTCCTGGAACAGTCGAACCTCCTCCATGGCATAACCGACATTGGACCTCAGGCCGCCCTTGGGTCTTCACTCCACCTCCTGGTTGCCCTTGGCGGCTCTATCCATGACACTGGCATCGCTTTCCCTCTTTATAGGCCTTCCCCTGAGTGTCATTCCCCTTCCCCCATGGTCTTCCCCTCTGCCCTCTACCTCTTTAGCTTATGATTTCTCTTGCTTTGGTTCGCTTATGGTGCTGTGAACTGTGTGTTTTTCCTTTCTAGTTACAGCTTGACTATTGAAGTTTGGGTTTGTTTCTTTTACTTTCTTTGGTTAAACGAATGTGGTCCCTTGTCTTGAGCAAGGCACTTGCAAGAACTTTGAAGGTGTTATGTCCTTTGTTTGAGAATATAGGATTTAGGGTTTTCTTTACGCCATATCTTACAATGCACACAAATTCTTATTCCTTAAAAAGTAATACAGCAAATAAAAAAAATAAAAAATAAGGAGAAAATAGACAGGTAGATAGTTACACTCTGCACCTCCTTTCCTGCCCGTGTTTCACCACTCAACAACACCACAAGACCTTCTCACCATAATTCTATACTTGCTCCCCACCCCCATCTCAGTTCTTTTCCTTATGGGGGTGATTGTTACCTCCCTTCTCGTCACCTCTCTCCCTCCTGATGGCCTGGCCTAGTCAGACATATTTCAGAGGGTTTATAATTCCTCCTCCCCCCCAGTCTACTCCTTTGCTTTGCTACCTCACTTAGTATTGACATAGTCAAAAACAGCTCCCATAACGTTAATGTTGTCTGCTGCCAGTATCAGATGTCTGGTGAATTCCGCCCAGGGAATTGGATACATCAATGTGTTGCAAGATTAGGTTAATAGCGCTACGGTCTTGACTTCGTAGACATTGTTCATCTCTAAGATTATGGAAAGCAGGTGATATAGTCTGGGGGGTTGGCTATTCCTAGTATGTTTGCCTTCACCCTCCTCCTCCTCTTTCCGCGGTCGCTTCACCTGGTACCCTTAATTCTACCCTCCTGTCAGTGCTGGCATCCGTCTCTCTGCAGGGCTAAGCATCCTCTTTGCTAAGGAATCTTGCCCATAGTCACATAACCTGGAGTCCCCTTCATGGTATTGCACCCTTTCCCTGTTGGTGGTTTACTTTGGTTACACTTTGGGTCAGGTTGATTCCTTAGGTGATGGTCTCCCCTATCTAGCTTTGTCTTTCTGTTACACTTGCATCTTATTGAGTATTTAAGTTTGTAGCTTGCGGTTTTTTTCTGTCTCCTTCAGATTGGCGTGGGGTGTTTGGGATTTTATGGTGGGTTTTCCTTATCCTTTCCTGGTTTCCTGCTTTTTACTTTCAACCTGTTGTTTCCTTGACTAGGAGGGGGTTTTTTTGCTTGTGGACGAGATGTGCAGTTAAACCCATACCAGAGGGTCATGGGAGTATGGGCTTTTATTCCAGCGGTGTGGGTGAAGTTTTGACATCAAGCTTTTCTTTCCGCAATATCTTATGATGCATGCCAAAATCTTGTATCTTAACAGGTAATTATATGATATGAAAAAAAAAAAGAATAAACAAAAAGCAGAATAAAAAAGAAATTGTTGCAGGTACATAGCTCAGCTCCACACCTCATATCCACCTTCTGTTTGGAAATTCAACACCACAAGTGTTTCACACGATACTTCCACACACCCTTTCTGCCTCTATCCTGTCTCTTTTGCCTAGTGGGGTGATTGCTATCTTCCTCCAGGTAACCTCTCTCCCTTCATACTTTGGTGCCTAGTCAGGTATGTGTATTGACCCCTATATCAGTTGGTATAGCTTACCGAACCTCAGCCCAGCCAGTGGTCCTACTAGGACGTGGACAGGAACGGTACCAGACACCTGCAAAGTGACATAGCAACCATAAGTACCTTTCTTGAAGAAAGGGTACTTAGGTACCTAGTTAGATAGGGTAACCCAGCAAGGCCGGGTAACCTTGGTGCACACTTAGGTAGGGTAACCCCGCTAGACAGGGTAACCCGGAGCTACAGTCAGGCAGGGTAACCCTCTTGAGTAGGGTAACCCGGAAGCATGGTTAGGCAGGGTAACCCTTTAGATAGGGTAAACCATCTCCTCAGTTAGGCAGGGTAACCACTTAGGCAGGGTAAAAGGGAGCCCTAGGAAACATGGTAAGCAGTGTAGACACCACCGCGTGTGCTACAATCGTGTAACCAGGTGTTTCTAGCTTGTGGAATCGCGTGTAGCAAATAGGTCAGTTACGCGGAACCTTCTGGTGACGCAAAGGGGTATTACACAGACTTCCGCAGCGATTTGCACCATGATAGGGCCCAGTTACCCTACCTTTGGGATCGCGGGTGAAAGCGTGGACCTCAAGTTACCCTCCCCTAACCTTACGCGAAACGCGAAATCCTACTACAAGTACCCCATGGTGGTTGGAGTAATTCTGGCGCGTCCAACACCCCTTTGCGGCTCCCACGTTCGCCCCTTGCGACGGGTGGGAAAGGGTGACAGTTGGTTAAAGCCTAACAAAACTGAGAAATCGAAGGTGGCAGCATAACCCCGTATACGTCACTGCCGTCCTTCCGACCAGATGCTGGCCGCCGGATATATATAGAGGTGGGCGACGGCCGACCCGGGCAAGTTGTTAGTATTGACATCAGATGGCCTTCTGAAGGTACTCTAGGTGCCTATAATCCCTATGGGAGGTATGGGGGTCCCCGGAATAGCTATCTGAGAGTCGGGGATAAACGGAAGTTTGTCAGGATAAAACTCTACTACTTACACAACGATAGCCCAGGCGCTATACCATTACTGAGGGACGTTACAGGACTCTAAGAGGCATTCGAACTTATCACGGCTAAGGTGATCCCTGAACGGTTGGCTATAGGTAGCGCCTATTTAGCCAACTCAGTAAAGATTCTTACCGGGGGAGCTATGCAGTCACAAGAAAAGCTACCGATAGGCCAAGTAGACACAGTTGACTGCAGTGCTTGCATAGGCGGAAAAAGCCATAGGGCTACTGAGTCTCATACCCAGGTTTGGGTCCAAGGTCGGATTGTCAGTTGGCTATTGACAAGACGGCGATCGGAAAGGTTTTTCTCTCCTGCAGGCATAATCAAAATGCATTGCAGAAAACCTTTATGATTGAACGGACTCAACTTACCCGAGCGATCCACAGGCCCTGAAGTTAATTCCGGAAGGGCCATGTGTCAGATGATCCCTGAGTGGAGAAGGGAGTTCTCTTAACGGTCGGAGTAGGGATGGGTGTCGTTGGCTTTATAATTCTACTTAAGTAAACGCGAACGGCACTCGACTCTCATAACCAACTATCCTCTCGACAAGACTTGAATTGAGTGAAGCTCAAGCTTAACGATATTAAGTTTTATCATTTGATTCAATTATTTTATCTTTACCTTCTGTGAACTTTGCGTTGGGTCTTGGGTGCGGTCGCAATCTTAGGATCCATCTTCCTATAGGGTGCCCCCGTTACCGTATATCGTTAAGCTCTTCGCTTAACTCTCTTCTTAGAATTGTAGCTCCTCAAGACCCATTTCTGACATTTACGAGTACTGGTAACCTTGTCAGGAACAAGTAGCCCAGGGTGGAAAGTATTATGTCAGAAATGTGTCTTACACGTTCACCACGGACTACCGTCACTCCCACACCGGGTCCCCTCCTGGACTACGAGGTTATCGCACACCTAAGGGGCCTGGGTTGGGAGGCGGTTACGTAGTTGATTGAAGCGGCACCCATTGAGGTGCCTGAGGAATGTCAGACCATAGTGGTCCCCCATCCTAGGGTACTTATGGAATCCATCACCCACAATCCCTCTGTGATGGTACCTGAGGCGGTCCCTGAAGGGGTTACTTTTGAACATTTTACCCACGAAGTCTTTGAGAATTACATCCTACATGAAGTAGGCCGTAGGTTCGTGGAAGCACAGTCCCAACTTGAATGCTTTGTGGAGGCAAAGCAGACTTATTTTCTAGAGAAAATGGTCAACATGGCCACCGACTGGGTAAAGAAGGTCCAAGATGCCTATCGCCAGCAGGTCATGACAGCGCAAGCGCTGAAGGGTCGCCTATAGGCGCTCGAGTGGGCTGTGAGTCAAGGAATCAGCATTGATTCCGAAAATGATGTGATTATGGAGCAAGCTCCTCCGCTTCCCCTTGTCTCCACAGGACCGATCAGTTTTGCACTGCACTTTGCGGAAGCAATGGCAAATGTCACGTGGCATGAGCATTTAACGCCACATGCCCGGGAAGCTTTGGGACTTGGCCTCACTCCAGGTACATCGTGGGTATCACCTTTTGCCCTCGCTGTTGAAGCCCGCCTCACCAGCCGATCTCCGAGCCCTTCTGGCTCAGGCACAGTGCTGAGGTCTTCACGCCTCGCAGGGGTAACAAAGGACAAGAGACCCGCAAAATCTAAAACTACGACCGCCATTGCAGCCCTTCCGGCTGTGCCATCAACGCCAACTATAGTTTTAGAAGCTGAGCAACCATATGCGGTGGCAGAGGCAACTCCCTTGCCAGCCACACCAAAAAGTCCGGCACCGCTTGTCCTCCCCACAGCACCGCCGGCTCCAGCCAAACCCACGGGTAGAGCCTGGAGGACTGGGTTTCCAGGGGTAGAAGCGCAGTCGGCTACGGCTTATTGTTCTCGTACTTGTAGGATCGAGGGAAGACCTGATGGGAATATCGCATATCACCATAGCCCACCATGTACGAAAGGGACTGGTGAACCAATAATGCAAAATCCCAAAGGTCCGAAGTTGAAAAAGACCCATTGTCGTTTCTGAGGTTCGGAAGACCATACGGATGTTGGAGCTTGTCCCCGCTTCCCACAGTTAGTTCAGAGGGGAGTAGATAAGGTCCTTGCTACTAAAGGTCCTCCATCCCCCACACCTCCCACAAGACTGTTTTCCCCTCAGGAAGCTTCTCTCCCAGAAGTCAGTCATGAAAGCTCGGAGGACCGCTTTAGCGGTTATGTGGAACCATTGGGACTCCGCGGTGGAAATACTGGTCGAGATGGTAGTAGTAAACCACCAGGTGGTGGAAACGTCGGCGAAGCAGCAGAACCGGGTGATTCTGACTCCTCGTGCAGTAGTGACGAATCTTCCTCCTCCCTCCCCGATCTCAGCAGATTTCTGGGCCGACGCAAGTCGGGCTGGAATGATGCTAAGAAGCGACGGTATGATGAGCGGTGTCAAGCCTTGACGGACTTTCTTCGAAAGTCCAACAAGAAATCCCACACTCGGCAGAAAAAGCCCGAGAAATTGGGGATCAAGGGGTTCAACGGAGACCCACTTGACACACAGCGATTCATCCAGGATGCGGAGATTAGCTTTGACTACTATCGACACTGTAAGCTGTCAGATATGGTTAAAGTCAGCCTGATAATCGCGCTTCTTGAAGGGGACGCAAAGAAATGGTACAACAACATCCATGTGCACATTAGCCAGGATGCCGCTCAACGGGCAGGAGTGACCTTTAACCCAAGCAATGAGTTGCGCACTTGGGGAGGCTTCCGAAAATGCCTAGAGTCCAGTTTCGGCGGTCACTCAGATCGGGATCGTGCTCTTCGTGAGTGGAAGGGTTTGGCTATGAAGCCAGGAAAGGTGGACCAATTTGTCGATGAACTCATTCGCTTAGCCAGTGAGTTGCATTATGAAGCGGTAGTAGTGAAGGATAAGGCCCGCATTGGCATGACCGCTGAGTTGCGAAATGCTTGGGGCCTGAAAACTCCACACCCGCAAGCGTACATCGATTACCTAAACCTGCTTCGCAATACCGGCCATCAGCTGGAAGACGTTGCATCCTTCAACAGAACGGTTGTTAAGGAAAAGCCTAACACCCACGAACGAGGAGATGACAGGTCCACGGTCGCTAAGCGACAACGAAAGAAGGAGCGAGGCCCTGGGAACCGAAATCCCCGGCATCAAGCGAGTACGGCCATCCCCTTCCGGGTTAAGAAATCAGACAATGAAATCAAACATCGGAATATTCCGACTACTCTGATTGACAAACGTCGTCGGTTAAAGCAATGTTCGCGGTGTGGAACCGATAGTCACTTTTGGAAAAAGTGTACTGCTCCCGAACCCGTAGTGCAATCAATCAAACCCTCACACAAGCAGTCTGCGTCTGAGGCTGAGCATTTAGCACCTACGGTATCTAAACACCGTCGCATTGAGGCTCCACCCCCTGTTGTCAAAAGGGTTACCGAGGTCCGCGGCTCCCCTCCCAATTTGGAGGTTGATACCGATGGAAGTAATTAGGTAAGCCCTTTAGGCAGTGTCTGAGAAACCAGAAAGCTGACTACCACTCTTTGCATTAAGGCGCGGAGGAAAGGGGTAGAAGGAAAGGGAAATTTGACTAGGTGAGTCCCCTCACCCTTACAAAAGAACAAGGCTGATCCACCACTGTCAGGACAGGGTAGGATTACGGGTTTTCTTTTGTTGAGGTTTTGCGAGGGTTTATTTCTTATTTCCTTTGTTGTTTGCTTTCCTTGGGGAAGACCCATAGAGATGGTCTGGTTTCGTTGGTTTTGTTTCACTTACGTATATCAATCAGGCAGGACTTGATTAAGCAATTGACCTTATTTACAAGTTTACCTGAGGAGGGTTAAATACCCGAAATCTCGCTGACGTGATAGTAAACACCCACACTTTATTATAAACAAGAGATACATTATGACGCTTAAGCGAACAAAACCTGTTAGCGAAGAAAGACCCGCTAAGCGGCCGAGGCTAGTTGGCCCGCCGCCCCACACTAGGTCAATACACGTGAAAGTCCGGTTGGACAGGAATTTCAAGAAGCATAGATATAGTTAGGAAGCCTTACTTTTGTTGGACAGTGGCGCTACGGGTGCCGTGCTAAGTAGCACATAGGTTAAGAAAGCCCAGTTACCATGTATCCGTCGGAAACATCCGACACCAATCTCTGATGCAAGAGGCAACCAGATTCCAGGGTCCGGGGAACATTACACCACGACGGTGAGAATGAAGATAGGCGACCATGTGAATGATATAACGTTCGAACTTGCAGATATGCCGGACACCAAGGTAGACGGCAATCTTCCAATGTCGTGGTTAAAGGACCACAATCCCGATATTGACTGGGAAACTGGTATTCTGAAGTGGCGTTCAGAATACTGTAAGACAAACTGTCTTGTCGCTACGCGAAGAATGGAGTTCATCACCAGTGAAGAACTTCTAGCCGAGGATAGTAGTCAGGTGTACCTTTTGGGTATGGCAATATATACTGAAGAAGATGGCAAGGACATTAGCGTCAGCCTACTACCAGAATATAGGGATTATGCAGATATTTTCAGTCAAGAAAATATAACTTCCCTTCCCCGACATACTGAGTTTGATCACAGGATTGAACTCGAGCCGGGGGCCAAACCGCCATCGGGGCCCATATACCCCCTCTCTAAGCGAGAATTACATGTACTATATGACTACATCCGGGAAATGGAGGAAGAAGGGAAGATCCGGCATTCTACATCGTCCGCCGGAGCCCCTTTCCTCTTTGTACCGAAGCCAGATGAAACGCTTCGGTTATGTATCGACTATCGAGGACTTAATAAGATAACTATTAAGAACAAGTATCCTTTGCCTTTGATGAATGAGCTACGAGATAGGCTCGGGAAAGCCACAGTGTTCACTAATCTGGACCTGAAAAATGGCTATTATCTCATCCGGATGACACCGGGTGAAGAATGGAAAACCGCCTTCTAGAGTCATTATGGCCTGTACGAGTATACGGTAATGCCGTATGGACTATGCAACGCACCATCTACCTTCCAGAGTATGATCAATAGCGTATTCAGGGATATGCTTGATGCAGGAGTCATCGCCTATATGGATGACATCTTGATATACTAAGAGACGATCGAAGAACATGTTTCGTTAGTTCGTCAGGTAATAGAGAGACTGCACAAGCCAGGTCTTTGCGTTAGCATAAAGAAGTCCAGCTTCCACCAAAGGGAAGTTGAATTCCTAGGGTATAAGATATCGGAGCATGGGATATCTATGACGACTCGTAAGGTAGAGGAGATCAAGGCTTGGAAGACTCCTCAGAACGTAACTGACGTTCCATGCTTCATGGGCTTTGCGAACTTCTATCGTCGATTCATCAATGGGTTTAGTAAAGTGGCAAATCCTCTGACGGATCTGACCAAGAAGGATGTAAAGTGGGACTGGTCGCCCGCTTGCGAGCGGTCATTAGAACATCTAAAAGAGTTGTTCACCACTGGTCTCATTCTGACACACTTTGATGGCTCTCGTCCAACTAAGTTGGAGACAGACGCCAGTGATTTCGCATTGGGTGCTGTGCTATCCCAATTATGTGATGACTAGATATGGCACCCAGTGGCCTATCACAGTAGGGGGTTCCTGCCTGCGGAGGTGAACTACGATGTTCACGATAAAGAGATGACCGCGATCGTCGCAGCATTCAAGGAATGGGATCATCTATTGCGCTCGGTGGAGGACCAGATTGTGGTATATACAGACCACAAGAATCTGGAGTACTTTAATAGTACCAAGGTCCTAAACCGGAGCCAACATTGCTGGGCGGAATTCCTACAGCCCTTTAACTTCAAGGTAGTATACCGAGAAGGCCGGCTTAATGAGAAGGCAGATACGTTATCGCGGCGTAGGGACTACCGCCCGGAAGGGGGGAGTGAGCCTCTACCACAAACATTTTTTCGGCCTGGGCAGTGGCACATACAACAGGAACGAGACCTCCTGCGCTCACAGATGCTACTTACTTGTCCAGGGTTTCGCCTGCAGTCTGGATTTCAGATAGCCTTGCGTGCTGCTGCGGAACTAGATCAGGTGTACCTGGTAGAACTGAAAGCAGTGGTTAACAAAAGCAACACTGTGGATGCCCATTTCGATGTGGAAAAGGACTTGCTCACCTACAAGAATCGGTGGTATGTTCCGAAAGACGAGGGGCTTAAGCGAACAATCATGGAAGCAGAACATGATTCACGCATCGCTGGACACTTTGGAACATATAAGACAATAGCACGAGTTAAGGCAAACTTCTACAGGCCGAGAATGGAGGAAAACATCACTGAATATGTTCGGACCTGTGATGTATGCCAAAGAAGCAAAACGATCCTGCATAAGAAGTTTGGCTTGCTTGAGCCTACTAAAGTTCCGATGAGACCATGGAATGCTATTTCTATGGACTTCATTGTGGCATTACCAAACTCAGAGGGATATACAAAGATTTGGGTCATAGTGGATAGGTTCTCCAAGATGGCTCACTTTATCCCTTTAGCAAATGAGGTGCCCATAAAGGAACTGGCTCTCATATTTCTGAAGGAGATTCGGTGATTGCATGGGCTCCCAGAATCGATCATTTCTGATCGCGATACCCGTTTCTCATCCAAGTTCTGGGTGAGTCTCATAGATCTACAACAAGTCAAACTCAATGTATCTACGGCCTTCCATCCGGAAACAGATGGGCAAACTGAGAGGGTTAATCAGACCTTTGAACAGTACCTATGAAGTTACTGTTCCTACCAGCAAGACGATTGGGCTGCACTGTTGCCCTTAGCGGAGCACGCTTACAATACGTCAGTATCCGTGTCGTCGAAGGGGTCACCCTTCGAGGCGAACTACGGGTTTGTGCCACAGACTAAATGGTCCGGGGCTGTGTCTGAACCTCAAAGTATACACCCAAACAGTGAACTTGTCGTCAAGGATTGGGAGGGTACATGGCAAGACATTCGAGAGACACTACAAAGGGCCAAGGAGCGACAGCGGAAATGGCATGACCAGAAACGTCTTCCCTCACTGGAGTATGTTACCCTTGAGGATGTAGTCCAAGGCAGAGCTAAGAAGGCAGATCGTGTTATGTTGGACCGACGTAACATTCGCACTAAGCGACCTATGGAGAAACTAGACTACAAGAGATTTGGACCTTTTGTAGTTAAGAGGAGAATAGGGACACGGGCTTAAGAGCTACAGCTGCCTGCAAGATGGACAATCCATCCGGTCTTCAATGTGGGACTTCTGGAACCTTACCGTGAGGATCTGGTAGGTAGTCCTGCTAAAGCCCTACCAGAACCTGACATCGTTGATTCGGAGCCCAGCTATATAGTAAGAGACATAGTAGATAGCCGGTGGTATGGAAGTATGAAAGCAAAATTCCCACACCGGTTTGTACAATACTTGGTGTCGTTGGAAGGGTATGGCAGTGAAGAAAATTCATGGGAGCAGTTCGAGATGTTGGAAGGAACCGCAGGCAAGGCATTGCTGAGTTTTCATGATCGGTATCCTGTTAAGCCAAGGGATTACCGTGTATGAAAAGTACCCGACAGGGGGATGAGTGGGAAAAAATCAGCCCACACAAGAAAACTAAGTCTGAGGACAGACTTATGGAAGAGGGGAGTAG
>QFET01000409.1:0-82940 GCA_003316355.1 Tuber calosporum | reverse complement strand
CAGACACCTGCAAAGTGACATAGCAACCATAAGTACCTTTCTTGAAGAAAGGGTACTTAGGTACCTAGTTAGATAGGGTAACCCAGAAAGGCCGGGTAACCTTGGTGCACACTTAGGTAGGGTAAGTCCGCTAGACAGGGTAACCCGGAGCTACAGTCAGGCAGGGTAACCCTCTTGAGTAGGGTAACCCGGAAGCATGGTTAGACAGGGTAACCCTTTAGATAGGGTAACCCATCTCCTCAGTTAGGCAGGGTAACCACTTAGGCAGGGTAACAGGGAGCCCTAGGAAAACATGGTAAGCAGTGTAGACGCCACCGCGTGTGCTACATTCGTGTAACCCGGTGTTTCTAGCCCCTAGAATCGCGTGTAACAAATAGGTCAGTTACGCGGAACCTTGTGGTGACGCTTAGAGGCATTACACAGACTTCCGCAGCGATTTGCACCATGATAGGGCCCAGTTACCCTACATTGGGGATCGCGGGTGAAATCGTGGACCTCATGTTACCCTCCCCTAACGTTACGCGAAACGCGAAATCCTACTACATGTACCTCAGGGTCGTTGGAGTAATTTTGGCGCGTCCAACACCTCCTTGCGGCTCCCACGTTCGCCCCTTGCGACGGGTGTGAAAGGGTGACAGTTGGTTAAAGCCTAATAAAACTCAGAAATCGTAGGTTGCAGCGTAACCCCGTATACGTCACTGCCGTCCTTCCGACCAGATGGTGTCCGCAGGATCTATATAGGGGTGGGCGACGGCCGACCCGGGCAAGTTGTTAGTATTGACATCAGATGGCCTTCCGAGGGTACTATAGGTGCCTATAATCCCTATGGGAGGTAAGGGGGTCCCCCGGAATAGCTATCTGAGAGTCGGGGATAAACGGAAGTTTGTCAGGATAAAACTCTACTACTTACACAATGATAGCCCAGGCGCTATACCATTACTGAGGGACGTTACAGGACTCTAAGAGGCATTCAGTCTTATCACGGCTAAGGTGATCCCTGAACGGTTGGCTATAGGTAGCGCCTATTTAGCAAACTCAGGAAAGATACTTACCGGGGGAGCTATGCAGTCACAAGAAAAGCTGCCGATATGCCAAGTAGACACAGTTGACTGCAGTGCTTGCATAGGCGGAAAAAGCCATAGGGCTACTGAGTCTCATAATTAGGTTTGGGTTCTAAGTCGGATTGTCAGTTGGCCATTGACAAGACGGCAATCGGAAAGGTTTTTCTCTCTTGCAGGCATAATCAAAATGCATTGCAGAAAACCTTTATGATTGAACGGACTCAACTTACCCGAGCATCCACAGGCCCTGAAGTTAATTCCGGATGGGCCATGTGTCAGATGATCCCTGAGTGGAGAAGGGAGCTATCTTAACGGTCGGAGTAGGGATGGGTGTCGTTGGCTTTATAATTCTACTTAAGTAAACGCGAACGGCACTCTACTCTGATAACCAACTATCCTCTCGAGAAATCTTGAATTGAGTGAAGCTCTGGCTTAACGATTTTAAGTTTTATCATTTGATTCAATTATTTTATCTTTACCTTCTGTGAACTTTGCGTTGAGTCTTTAGTGCGGTCGCAACCTTAGGATCCATCTTCCTATAGGGTGCCCCCGTTACAGTATGTTCCTATGAGGTTTTTGTTCCTCGCTCCTTCTCTTTCAACCTTGAGTTTAATATCTCGCTTAGTGTTCGCCAGGTCAGTACCAGCTCTACTGCCCTTTACTGCCAGCACTGTAAGTATTAAATGTTCTGCGAATACGGCTCCGGCAGCTTGATATACTGGAGTGAGGAGTGCTATAGTTAGTACTACAATGCTCTCCACATTGGTCAACAGTGTTTGTCTCTACTATTGAGGCAAGTACTGGCCATGGTCGGACTAGTTAGCTGTTTTTATAATTTAGTGCCCTCATCCTCCTCCTCCTCCTCCCGTAGTTGCCTTAGCTGATATCCATACTACCACTCCCATCTTGTAGCTGGCATTAGTTTCTATGCTGGACTAACAATTCTCTCTGCTTGTAGCTCTCCCCCATAGTCGCATAGCCCCGCGGCCCATCCCTGGGATTGCACTGTTTCCTTGTTAGTGGTTTACTTTCGTTTTACATTTGGTTGGTTGGATTTCTTGGGTCATGGTTTTCACCATCTAGAATTAGTTTTCTTTTGCTCTATCTTCCTCCTCAGCATGTATGTAAAGTCTGGTATTTCTTTTACTTCTAGCTTCATCTTGGCATGAAGTGTTTTGGGATTTCACTGGGGGGTTTCCTTATGCTTAGCAGTTTTCCTGTTTGTTACTTTATATCTATTTTTTCCTTAAGCGTTGGGTGTTTGTTTGATTGAGCGCGAGATGTGCTGTTAAGCTCATATCAGATTGTCTTAGGAGTAGGGGTTTTGATCCCTGGGGTGAGGAGTGAGTTTTTACAAGGAGGTTTTCTTTAAGCCATATCTCACAATGCGTGCTAAGTTCTTGTACCTTAACAAGTAATTATATAATATAAAAAAAACAATACCACAGATAGATAGCTGTTTCCACAACCACCTAAGTTACTTCCTATGTTATTTCTTATCTATTAGTTCAATCTATACTTTATTATAAATACATTTATATATCAATATCACCTAATGAAAGCTTACTAAAGTGACATATTACTAAGTAGCATTAGTAAGGGCACAGAGTCCGAGGTCTCAAGATTCCTGAAGGCGATATACAGACCCTAGAGCTGTAGGGTGATAAGGGAAGCGTTACCGATAGTTACATATTGCTGTTGAGAAAGATAGTGTGCCTTGTCGAGGAGACCAGGAATATGTTTGTTATATGAGGATTGAGAATCCGAATCTCTAAGGATTGTAGGCTCTTTAAAAACCAAAGATTCTAGCTAGGAAAACTTAACAAAAGCATCCACATCCAGTCCAACATATATGCCTACCGAGGCAGGAAAACCAGGTACCCATATCCTGAATACAGAATGTTAAAAGTGACTGGATAGTGATAGGAAAACAAGTAATTGAAGACAAATAAGGCGGAACAATAATTTGGTAATACTAGCCAAATCCAGTAGGTATAACAGTAGGATAGCAATACCCAAATAAGTAGAACCTAGGGGGGGTAATGATAAGAAAAACAAGGAAAGAATAATCAGTATGGTAGTCATGACCAGGGAGAATATAACAACCAATAAGTAGCGCTTATGATCAATACAAATAAGTAATACCGAACATCAATTCAGTAGTGATAGTAGAAACAGAGTAGGATTCTGTTCGGCTATTAAGTTCTTATGTTACTGTTGTTGATGGCCACAACTCAGGTTCTTCAACCCAGATTACAACTACTAGTTGTCATCAAATTCAATTAGTAATTCATAATGACATTGAGATTGCTTCATGATTTACCTCTACTAAACAGAAATCACTAACGTAAAGTGAGAGAGCCCTTGCATGGTTACCTGAGATGACTATTGTACTGCTTCAAGAGTTGGTACAGGCAATTCGAATAGGGAAGCAATCAGATAATAGCTTCAAGATAGATATGTAGAATGACAGTGCAAATAGAGTTCAAGTTGTAGCTGGAGCTGGTGTTCTTGTAACTGGGGACGAGTATCCAGGAGAGATGGATATCTTGTAGACTAAATGGATAATTTAGATCAGTTTGAAAGAGACCAGGGCCTTTGGCTGTGATCCTCTCACAGGTGCTATTACAGCTCCAGATGAGGTCTGGCAATTGGAGATACAAAGGCAGCTAGATATTGGGGAATTTGTGATAAACCTATGGGTAACATAAGAGAATTGCCCCAAATATTTGATGGCATTCATGCAATTGCTCAGAACGCTATCTTTCTTAATACAAACCAATCTGGAGTTAACAAAGTTGACACACATACTCTAAACGATGAGCTAACAATTGATTCTGAGTATAATGCCTGAGGTTATGACTGAAACCCCACCAAGTGAAGAACAGTTACTAAAGTCACTCAACCAACAGCTTGGAATATGTTCAACTACCTTCTGAAATACCAGCAACCTGTCTTCTCCTCAGGGAGGAAAGATGATAGATACACCTATACTGTTTTCAAAGATTACTCCTGTTGTCAATTAGGCCATTACCCAACTTGGTGAAAATTATGAGAGAACGCGGTGCATATCAATTTTGAATACTCTTGGTAGTTAGGAAATATTTTTTAAAGTTCTGTCAAGGGGATGTGTTCTGAGCATTAAATGGTGGTGCAGATGAAGAAATTTGGCTAATAGGTCAAATAACTAGACATTTGGTATAAGTGTTATAAACTCTATAGTTTGTTAATTTTTAATCTGCTGGTTTACGTAGTGTAAAGGGTCAACCCTGTAGGAAGCTGGATCTTAAGGTTGTGACCACACCAAAGATTCAAAGTAAAGTTCACAGAAGGTAAAGATATAGATAATTGAATCAAAATGATAAACTCAACCTCGTTAAGGCAGATTTCATTTAATTCAAGTGCTTCGCGAGAGGATTGTTGGTTATCAGAGTACAGTGCCAAACACGTTTATTTAACTAGAATTAAATTCGCAATTGACACGCAACCAGGCGCCGACCATAAATGAGCTGCATTCTCCACCCTATGTTTCTCAAAGGAGGACTTCCTCAGGGTCAGCTTCGGTAGTCTGCGGATTGCTCGGATAAGGAAAATCTACCAATCCAATAAATTTTCTGTAATGCATCTCAATAATGTTTATAGGAGAGAAAAACCTCTCAGATTAAAGTCTTGTCAGTGGCCTACTGTCAGGTCAACATAGAACTCGTTATCTCAGTTAAGACTCAGTTGCCTTTTGGCGATTCCATCCAATATTCCCAAGCCTCCAGTCCCTCCGTCTTTCGCCTAGGACGGGACAGACGTCATATGTGAGGCCTTTGCACGGGATAGCCGCTGGGTGGCAGACCATCTGGATCTATGCTAGGGACGGACGGCTGGGTCCTATAGGCATCTCAATTTATGTTTCTTTTTTTGAATCTCATGAGCCTGATGTTTGTATTATGGAGAAGCATAAAAAGCTGTCCTGGTAATATAGATCCAGCGAATCAGCTGTTGTTTCAAAATGTCTGAATTAAACTGCCGGCCAGGTGGGTTTGTACGACCGAAGGCCGCCACGATTGTGGTCTCGCTGGCTGCACTGCTGCCCTGCTGGCCACCCTGTGGGTAGTCCTTTGTCACTCCTTGGCCCACACCTAAGTCATGATCTATATTCTTCGTTGACGAATCAGCATATACTTTTCCGCGACTTCTGCGACTAAGAACAAACATTACCGTGATAGTAAGTGACTTAAGAACAGACCACCATTCAGAGCTGAATTGCCTGACACAAGGCAGGAGGAACCTACAGGAGCACAGCCCCATCGCCACTCTCCCTGTTCCAACACTTCAGTTCCATTACTTGCCAACCTGCAGTTCCCTTTTCTTACTTTGTGCTTGGGGAGGAAAGCACGCGGAACATTAAGATGCATGCCAGAAATATTGCCCATAATTGTTGCAGAACTCTCACCCTCTGGTATATTTTCTTCAATCGACTTTGACCCTAATGTTGGAGTTAAAAATCCCAAGGGGGAAGAACATAGACTATCATTATGGTTAGAGCTCTCATTTTCCTGGTCAATATCAAGGTTAAAGTCGCCAGTAAAATATTGCGGTCTGACTATAGACATGTAGTCGTCAGGACGTAGCGATCCCAGACTTCCATGCGAGGAATGGGATTGCGCTTCAGATACAATTCTGAAAGATAAGGTATAGGGTATGGCAAGTAAAAGGGGTGAGTAAGTCAGACCAAGATAGGTGGACTCAGCTTTATCGTTAAAACCTCTCAAAAGAGAAAATCATTGTATCTAAGGTCAATATTTATGTATATTTGGTTCATACTAGTGGAGTGGTAGAGCGATAACTCAGCCAATAAATGATGAAGGCAGCGATACGTATGACGACAAAACTCTGATGGGAATGGCGGAGGCCTATTAGTGGCAGCTGCGCGCTACAGGGGATACCCGTCCTGATAGTGCAAATTTACACAAACTGTGTCCTCAAAACAGGCCAAACGCGATTTTGAACTAGTCAACAACAACAAGGAATTTAATATAAAAAAACCCAGGTGAGGAAGTGATCTGTAAGGAGAAGAGGCACTGGGTTTATTTTTCTCAATTAAAAATAGCATGAAAATGTAGTACAAGATTGAAAAGTGAAATTTTTAGTGAAAGTGAAGCAAGTGATAGAATATACCCAGAAGCAGGATGTAAGGTACTATAGAGAATAGATGAGTAAGTAATCAGAAAAATAAAGGAGAAATAAGTTGTAAGTGTGGAAAAAAGTATTTTTCTGCAATTGGAAATACAACACCGTCTTATACCAGCAATGACTCCATTTACCAAAAAACGAAGACGTTCCCACACCCATAGTTTACAGGGTGGTCGTCCCAAGAAGCCCCACTCTTCAGCAGGTGATCGAATTCAGCTAAGAAGAGACCTTGCTGCTCCAGAAGTCTTGACTCCTATGGCTTCGAATAGTGCGATTTCTGCCCCAAGCTCTCGGTCTCATGATTCCAATATGGCTTAGGCTGCTGAGGGACTGAGAGAACAGCCATCCAGCTCAACACTGTGGCATAGGGCAAAGAGAGAAAAGGAGAGGGTTCGTAAGTAGTAGAGTGAATAGAATGTTGGTGACACTTGGGAGGATATAGAGAAACAGTTAGAGGAAAAGTGGCCAAAGGTTGACAAGGAGAAACGAGCAAGTATTCTCAATACAGGTATGCATTTAATATATGTTTTATATTAGGTCGCGATATCAAGGCTAATCTAGGAATCTAATGGACTATATAGGTGTAGATGATATCCGCAAGGTACTCTATCAGAGAACTAAAGTCCAACCACGAATTCAGGATTTGGAGCGGTACTTTCACGTTTACCATTTCATTGTCTGGCAGTTGAAGAATCCAGAACTGCTACGCAAGAGAGCTGCTCTGAATAGAGCCATTGGCTGGGGTCGCGGTAAATACTGCCACGAGTATTATTTGTTGGGAGAAGAGCTGGATCAAGACACGAACTAATATGTTAAGTCAAAGGGGAAAACATGCCAAGTCTCCAAGCATGTTGAATGATGAAGGCACACTGATTGCTGTCCTTGAGTACCTTGAAGGTGCAGGTGAAAGTTTTATTTTCCTATTCATTGATGTATATATTTAAGTTTTGATACTAATTAAAAGACCAACATGAATCAGATATTTCTGGCCATGCGCTTGCCAAGGCAGTTACAGAATATTGGACTACGCGAACAACTCAGTCTGATGCCCTCCTCCGCATATCCTGTGTATATCAGGCATTAATTGAAAAGCATACTAGGGGGAAAATGAGTGTAACTGCCTCAACTGCGATGCGCTGCCTGAAAAAGCCTGGCTTTAAATGGAAAGAAGTAAGCAGAGGAGTATACATTGATGGGCATGAGGAGCCTGATGTGGTTTTCTATCGTCAGCAGATTTTTCTTCCTAGATGGAAGGAGTTAGAAAGGCGAATGCCAAAGTGGTTGCCGTCTGGAGTTTTAGAACAAACTCCTTTATCTGCTGGGGAGAAACTGCTGATTCCTTGTGCACATGATAAGTGTACATTTCATTCGAATGATGGTGTACATCATCGATAGATTCACAAGGATAAGCATCTTATTCGAAAGAAGTCCTCACGACAAAGCCTAATGGTCTCTGATTTTATTCTTCCTCATAATCGACTACAAATAACCCCATCCATTCCTTTACCATCTATATTACAAATTCGTCCTAGCTAGCTAATTCCTGGCCTTTAAATCAATCCCAGACAAGTAACTGAATATATTAAAGTTGAGAGTGGATCCTGGTGGAAAGGGGAAAATCTAAGCGACCAAGTCCTTAACCTTGCAATTCCGATATTTGAGGCCACCTTTCCCGATGCTCGAGAATTATTCCTCTTCGACCACGCCACATCACATACAGCTGAGGCTGTGGATGCCCTATGAGCTTCTCATATGAATATGATTCCTGGTGGCAAGCAACCACATCTTCGAAATGGGTGGTACTATGAACCAAATGGGGTTACCTTGCATATTCAGGAAATGAGCTTTGAGTTGAATGATGTGTCAGTTTTGGAAAGTTGGAAGGGTTTACCAAAAGGAGGTAAGCGGGTATTAGAGGAGCGTGGCCTATGACCAGAAGTTGGATTAAGGCATGATTGCAAAAGCAGGAAGTCTAAGAAGGACTGCGTCACACTGGAGATTCTTGCTGTGCCAGACACCTACTCTCGTTTCAGCCCGACTTCCTGGAACAAAATTCTCCACTCCAAGAGGAGATTGTAAAGCGTGGTCACCTCTGTTTATTTTTTCCAAAATTCCATTATGAGCTAAGTTGGATCGAGTGCAGGTGGGGAAGGGTACTGTGGTTTACAAGAAAGAATTGTCTGTATAATTGGCCTTCTCTTGTTAAGACAGTTCCAAAGGCATTGCAGGAAATTCCTTCTCTTTTGCTTCTCAAATACTCGTGGAAAAGTATACGTATACTTGATGCTTACTATACTGGATTACAGTATGGGTCAGCTCAATTTACAAATATTGTTTATAAAAGTCATCGCCGTGTCTCATTAGCTCAAGGCTCTTATTAGTTTTCTTGTATTTTAATTCACACTTCGACTACGATCAAAAGTATATCACTATCGTATATCATACTTGATTATATCTTGGCAATTCCGGTCCCCGCTCTGACCGGTTGTAACGGAATTGTTGTTTCACCGGAGGACCCACCTTTAGGCACTTTCCACCGTACCAAGGACGGCCGGGCCCTGGAGGTGACGCCCGTCAATTTCAAAGATAGCTGGGCCCTACCGGAAGTTACCATTTGTCAAGAAAGACTGCAAGGCCCAGCCGCCACCTACAGGACTGCGATCTTCATCAAGGACGGACGCCGTGCCCAGCCGTCCTTATTCACCATGCCCGGGACAGACGGGACTATAGGACGCCAAGGCCTAGGCGTCCGGACAGGACAGTTGGGAACACTGGAAGTAGGCTGACCATTAGCAGGATCAGATAATGACGAATCGGACTTTAATGAAGTGATGTGGACAAGGAATGTGCATCAGACATAATCCAGAAACATTCTAAAGGAAGGACCTCATGATGTAGTCATATTCAAGAATCAGGATACTTGTGTTTGCGAAAAGTAATGTTTTGAAACGGCTTTGCGCCGGTGATATTGGAAAGAAGGAATCAAGGAAGGAAGGAAACAAAATCTTGAATCATTTGTTACCCAACATTGACCTTTGCCATTTTGAACTATGATACCAGACAAACCCGCAGGCAGGTTGCTTATCCTCGTTCGGAGTAGTATGAACCTTGGCACGGTTACGGGCTATTTGGCCTGACCAATTTTCGTGTTTATCAAGCATGGTTTAATAATAAAGTTAGTAAACTATCCAATCATGGCCCTTAAAACTAAATTATATAAGCAAGTTTTGGGCCAAACTGTAGTTGCTAATTGAGCAAGTTGGTCACGACAAGCAGCCCTTTAGCTGTGGACAGTGCTTTAGTCTTCGCAATGTCATAGTACATTTAGATACGACACCAGGCTAGCAACCCCGCATGCAGACTGCTAAACACGATCACGACCCCTTAAAGTATTTTCTTTTACAAACAGTGCATCGGCCTGTCATGCGAAAACTTTATTTTGACTGTGATTATTGAGGTTTGGAGCAAAACTCTAATTTGCTTACAAGAAGTATATCTGGTTAACACCAAGACATGATGATCAAACTGTGATAATGAGCACAAAATGAAGGTTTCCAAAAATTAGAAAAACATCTATTTTTTACAAAACCACATAATTGAAGAGTTTCCAACTAGTACATCAATTTACAAGAACAATACTCTAACTACTTTCAACAATTTGTAAAAATAATATTAAAAAATAGATATCCAAGCCCTTATGCGTTTATTTCCTCTCCAATATTTTTGTTTTAGAATATTTTGTGTAACGTTTATTAATTCCTTTTGATGATATATAGAGTGATGAACAGAAAGCAAGTACCTTTCCTGACTTTTATTATCTTTCTACCAGAGATGGTACTTCTACATTCATTTGCATAGATTATGCTAACTTGTAATAACTATGGTTGGAGGATGTAACTTGTATTTTCTGATTTTAGTATTGTGAAAAGTAGACAGTAACCAGATGCACCCTAAATTCTCACAAATAAAGATATTCTTGTTCAGTATACATATATGTTAAAATTGTAACCGCCAAGTATCTCCTTCTATGATGGAGGACTTTCAAAAAATGTACCATCAGCGGTGTTAAATGAATGCCTTATATAAGCAGGGTGAGGCGTAACCAGATAAAATCATCAAAGTCTAATTCATAATTGATCTCAATTAACACGGAATATTTTTTCATATTTAAGACAGAAGGTGAGATTAGGAAAATTCACAAATTCAATAAAACAGTCATAATAAAAGATACAGTAGTGTAATTTAAAGAAGTACGACTAATGCGCCTATGTAACTAATAGCACCTGTGTATAAGAATTTCATATTAACAGGGAGTATATAAAAGCTTGGACAGAGAGGCTTCTATTATTGACTCACTTAGACCCCAGTACTTCCAGATTAACTCCTTTGATAGACTCTTGGGTGCCTCTGCTACTATCCTTTTCAAGGATTCATAATCCTATTCGCAGTGTTTCCTCGTATAACATTTCGCTTCTCCCTAATCGTACTCAATGAAGTTAACCTCTCTGTAGAAGGCAGGATAAAAGATAATCTTATGATTAACTTCTAGGATAGCTTGCTTAATGTCACTTTTCTGATTCTGAAAGTCAGCTTGCGCAACAAGTAGTGCTCGTGTACAGCAGTTACCACCATCCAACCACCGGAGGATCACCTTACCTAACTTTCTAGAACTTAATTTGATTAATCATTAGGCAAGAAATGATTACTGATTGTGAGGGCATAGTCCCAGCTGAATGAGGGCCATGTTCACTCCCTTGAGTCTACTATCTGGTAAAACTAAACTTTGAAGATAACCACCTTTTAAATAGTTGACATCTCCAACCTAAGTATCATGCATGCTGTGTACACTCTTCCTACCAGGATTTATATTTATTGTGGATACGCAGAGGGTATCTTCGGCTAATTTAAGATGATTTTAAGAATTATTAATGGCAAAAAGGTAGCTGCATCCTGAAAATTATGCCTCGAAGGCCAGAATTGCTTTGGTTACTATCTGGTCTAATAGTGTATAACCCATTGACTAAACGTCACCTCTATATTTTATAATCAAACAAGAATCGCCATCTCCCTATCTTCCGATAAGTGTAACAAAATTTAACATATGCAGGCCTTGGCCATACTCTCTATTTCTAAGTGGCCAATGTTGCTGGTGAATCCTGATAAAGTGTTTGCTATTATTTAAGTTGAATGTACACTCATGCTCAGTGACTAGAACTAATAGTTGAGATTGACCTAAATGGTGACAAAGATTTAGTATCTGGTTCAGGTTTTCATCTCATTTGACTAATTGAGGATCATAGGAGGCCATGCAAGGTAGGAAAACATTATCGTGATAGTGATTTACTTTATGCCTCTTTTATCTATTGCTGTAGATTCCTTTACGATATTCTTGATATTTGGAACCTAACAGTCATAACCATCTCAGGACAGTTCATAATGTAATGGTCTTCCCAACTTCTTATCCACTACTACTAGCAGATCTGTTTGTTATATCCTCATCATTACTGGACTCCCATCAGCGGAGTACAATAGCTCTTGCTCAAGTAAATGCAGGAACCTCTATTTAGATAAATATTTTATATTTATCAATTATTAAGAATTGAATTTGGATACTAAGTTTCTCCAGCTTTTTGAATATGCTGGCGTACAGCCAAAACTGTATCTATGTTATGCAATAAACTCATAATTTTTCTTGATTTTCTTTCTTCTGCTTCCAGAATATAGTGTCTTTTAACCCAATTAACTTTATGGAACCTTATATGACCTCTGACTCGTCTTCCCCATCCACCAGTATATATGTAACCTACTGCCAAGTCTCTCGATAATCCAAAGGGACTCTGTAGACACTATTAGGATAGCAGGAGAAGTGTTGTTGGATAGGTCTTCAATATATAAGGTAAAATGTATGGACCTAATAGAGTGACCATTCAACTTGTAGTATTGATGATGATAGTCCTGTGAGGTGTGAGAGTCCCAATCCTTAACGGATTGCAGACTCTTTATATACAAAAGATTGTAGCTAGTAAAACTTACCAAAACCTCTAACATCCTGTCCAATAAATATGCTAACAGAGGCAGCATACCAAGGTAACTATATTCCAAAAACAAAGGGTTAATAGCGACAGTATGAAGCTAAGAAAACATGTAATTGAATCACAACAAGTAGGAACAAGCAATCGCTAATACTATACAAATCCAGTAGGTATAGCAGGGGGATAGGGATATCCAAATCGGTACAGGTAAGGAGGGGGTAGTTATAAGCAAAACAAGGAAAGAATCACCAGGTAGGGAGTCATGACCAAGTAGGAAAGAACAACCAGATAGTAGCGCTTATCAGGTATAAACCCAAATAAGTAATAACTAACGTCAAGTCAGTTGTAATAGTAGAAAGATAATAGGATTCTATTACATTCCCCTCAAAAGAAATAAAACAAACCAAACAATAAGGAATATCCTAAAGGGCTTAATGACCAACCCGCCTTTGGAGCATTCCACTCTATTTCAAAACATATAAACTTATCAATAAACATATATCCATCCCTGGTGTCAGGGCCTTATACCTTTATTAGCCACATAGTTCTGAAGACAATAGCAGGAAGAAGTTAGCTTTCCATCTCAAATTCATCCAAGGTGGAGAGTGTTGTGCTGGTCTCGTATCCTGAGTTGCCTGAGTCTTGAAGAGCTTTCCAAAATCTGACAGAATCAAGTTCAGGTGAGAGGGGGGCATAGTCAGGTTTTTGTAGTTCCACGCAGAGAAGGTCTCGCCATTGGAACAAGGTAGTCTGAAAGGTATAGATTCATTGTAGGTATCGAACCAGTGGGTTCTGGGGACAGTGCAGGTACCTTCCTAGTTGATATAGGGGTTCCCATATTGCTACAATATCCTCATAGCCCCTCTAGTGGATCAAGAACTGTCTCTTTCTGCGATGGATTGGACCTTTGAGTATTATTTCGTTTTCCCCGTATTCTTGTCTACTAGCAATGGTGGCGACATGCTCTTTGAATATGTGTTAAGGTGTTTCTGGGAAGTAGAACGGGTTTGGTCTTAGCTAAATGCAAAGATGACTGCAATGGATCCAGGGGTGGATTCCAGCCATTAGTGGAGGCCGAATAAGTTTGTAGTTGTTGTGTCTATCAGATCCTTAACTCAATGAGAAGTGTTCTAATCAAACTCCCACTAGCTTGAGGTGTCGTCCAACCTAATGGACAGAGGGTGCAAACTTGAGGATAACTTCAGTTTCGTTAGGGATAATTGGGGCCCATCCTTTCTTCTATTTTCGCAGAAAATGGGTTGGCGTACTATGGCTTTCTTGAACGCATATGAGGCAATTTGCAGGTTCTTCATGATCTGGGAAGCGATTTCATCCACTGCTAGTATGGAAGTAGTTTGAACTCTAACACTAGGGACCAAGTTTGGTAGTTTATCAAAGGTGATTTTAAAGGGGGAGAGTTCTGTCCTATCGCGGGGAGCTGCATTCATTGCAGTTTGGATATGAAGTTGGTGGCGAACCCCCTTAGTTCCTTTAGGATAAACATATTTTATAAGGCATTGGCGAACAGTTCTGATTCTACGCTCAGTCCGTCCCTTGGTCTGGTGATAATACGCTGTAGGCATATTGAGATCAATATTAAGATTGGCCATAAGGTGTTTCCAAAAGCGTGAGGTGAACTTGTGGTCTCTATCAGAGACCAGGGAGGTAGGTAAACCATGAATGGAGAAGACTTGCTCAATGAGGGTGTGTGCTGTATTGACAGCTGTGAAATTCTGGGAGACTGGTATGAGGTAGGTAAACCCACTGAATCGATCCCAGACAAACATGATGAGTTCCCGTTTGGAATCGTAAGGAAATAGTTTACAAAGTCAATTGCAAGAAACGAGAATGGCTGCCTGGGGTCAGGGATGGGGGCGACTAAAGCTTCAGGGACAGCGGTAGGTTAATTGTTGAGCGAACATAGGTGGCATCAGTGGACATAGACTTAGAACTTGTTCCTCACAGAGAGCCATTTGAAGTGTCTTAAAGCATATTCAAAACATTTCTGTCAACCAATATGTGCTATTTGTTTATGAGTAATGGGCACAATATCGCTTCTGATATTAGCACCTTCATAGCTTGTTTTATTGGGAACATAAGGAGAGTCACTACGGTGATTCTTTCACTTGCTGATTAGAACTCCATCATATAAGAGCCAGTCAGGGTGATCTATAGCTTTGGTAACTCGCTCAAGTAGTGGCACATTCTGGGTAACATTGCGAATACTAGGGTACCAGTTTCCTTTCATGTAGTTGGTAAGCTGAAAGGCACGAACGTCAAGCTATGATGAGGGCTGATTAAAGAAACACTTCGGTTAAACAAAAGGTTCTTCTAGAATATCCTAAGATCCAGAGGGAAAGTATCCTATATCTTTTCCATTTAAGTGTGTTTGATATTCGTCCCAGGTACCAGCAGTCCAGTGCATGGCACTGTGTCTATTTGATGCCAGAAATCGTTCTAGTTCAATGACTGGGGGTCGAGAAGGGACTGGTGTGGGCTCTGGGTCAGATTCAGTAGGTATGCTTCTGTGGGCGATATTTCCGGAGTTGGTGACTGCATGGGATCCCCGTTGGGTGATAGAATCATAGAGTCATTTACCGCAGTTGGTGATAGCATCTGGATGCAGAGGTTGGTTCATATCTTATGGAGAATTGTTAATTCTCACGGCAAGGCAAGACATTTCAGCTTTAGCCCACTCATTAAGTACTGTGACTTGGGATGGCTCTAGAGGGTTGCAGAGATAGGGAGACGTTTCGATAATTTCGCAACCTTGAATTGCATTAGTTGCCAGTTCGAGGGTATCTGCAGCTTTGTCCGTGGCTTGTTCAATAGTTTCATGGAGGTGACTTGCTGCTTGGGAGCTAGAGGGGTTTGAGCTGGTGCCATGATGTGAATTCAACATGGAGTAGGGTTCTGGAGTAAAAATGCAAGAGGGTACTTGAAGAGTGTGATCAGAGGATGAGTCTTGGGTATGAGCAATGCTGAGGTAGTGTCTTGATATACTTTCAATGGCGGAAGAGGGGGTCTTTATAGACTTCTTCTCAGTAGGGTTTTCGAGTATTTGGTTATCTTCAGCTGGGTGTCTTCTTAGATCCTTGATTGTGCATCTGGAAGGACATTGTTTTTGCCAGGTCTGTGTATAATCTCGATATCATAAGATTGCAGAAACATGCGCAATCTTGTCTGGTGGTAACGTAGGTCTGTCGGCTTTTAGAAAAAGGATAGTGCCCTGTTGTCAGAAACAACAGTGAAATTGGTGCCATAAAAAATCGGATGTAATGCCTGAATGGCATCTACAATCGCCAAAAGTTCCAATTCATGCAAAGGGTATTGCAGCTGACTTGGCGCAAACTTTCCGCTGTGGAATGCGGTAGGGTATGCTTTCTCAGGGGAGGGTCCTTGTCCAACCCATGCTCCTCATCCAACCTTAGAAGAGACAGTAATGAGGTATATTGGATGCACTGATGTATCATATGAGATGGGGCGTAGTGGAATTGTGTCCTTGGCTAGGAGCTTAACCTATTAGATGCATTCCTCATGCAGGGGTTGTCATTCAAACACTTCTTTGGAAATTCGGTCTGAGAGGGGGGCAGTTATGGAGGCAAGGTGAGGGATGAATTGTACATGATATATCACAACTCCAATAAAGGTCTGAACTACTTTTATCGAGGTTGGTGTAGGCCAGTCTTGGATGGATCGAATTGTTTTTGGGTTGCATGAATTCCTCTCTCATCTATAATATGTCCTAGGTGTGAGAGCTTAGTGGCAATGAATTTGCACTTGGCTGGGGATGCTTATATATAGTGCTGCAGTAATCTTCCTAAGACTGATTTGATGCCCGAAATATAGTCTATGACAGTTTCTGAGTAGATGGTAATGTCATCGATGTATGCCCAAACGAATAATCTAATAAATCCATCTAGGATAAACTCTATAACACTCATAGCAGTAGCAGAAGGGTTGGGATCTCCTTGCAGCATAACTCTGCATGCAAAGGATCCAGAAGGTGTCTTGATAGTGTTGTATATCTCATCACTAGGAAGAACTTGGATTTGGAAGTACCAATTTGCTGGATCAATGGTGGATCTGAAGTTTACTCTGGCAATAGTTTGGAGTATCATGGCTTGGTGGGGAATCACTACATGGTCCTTGATAGGAATAACATTTCTGGGTACAAGGTCTGCAAGCAGTCTTATTTCGCTATTAGGTTTCAACTATGTGAATATGTTGACTAGGTAGTGTGCCTTACTTAGGTAAATGATACCTTTTCCTTTCCTGTCTTTACTTAGTCCTCTGTATGCTGGCATGATCTTGTCAGGAGATTTGAAGAATCTCAGAGTATGATACAAAATTGTGTCTTTCATCTGGATGCGGTAGTTGACATCTCGCAGGGTTGGTAATTCCGCTGTTTTCTTGCCAGGGAATACTGTAGGAAACTGTAAAATAAAGTCAGTGGCATATGCTTCATTCAGGGCTGAAATCGTGCATATGTTGCCTTCTTGCAGGTCAAGCTAATTCCTTTGTTAGGGAAGGTGATAATAGATTTTCCGCAATCTTATAAAGCATGGTAAGTGGTGAGGTAAGACATTTCTTGGAAGATATCATATTTTTCCTGGGAACGGACTAGGGCTTCCAAGATATCGCTGCTCGCATTGTCAATCTGGATGACAGGCTTTGCCACATAGTTGATTGCTGAGCGTGATCCTTTGACTGCCATCTTCAGGTTGATAGGAGTCTCGAGTTCTCGGGTAGGGATATGGTGGGTATTGACTAACTTTTCTGATATCAAATGATATCCTATAATTCCTATAACGAATAATCCCTTTACTTTATGGCCATTGACTGTGTTATATACTTGGAGGGCTTGGGATTAAGTTCCACTAGATCCTGCAAGGTTTAGGGTAACTGTGACTGATTTCTTCAGTTGGGGATCGTCTTCCTGGGTATGGTATGTTCTTATTACATTCGGGGGTCCCCTGCATCCTCCAGAGCCGCCATTTCGTCGCTGTTGTGTGCTCTTATAGTTCTTCTTCTCAAAGCAGTTATTGGAGTAGTGTCAATGTTTTCCACAATAGTAATATTGTTTGTCTCACCAGCACCGTTCCTTCTCCGCCTGAGTTACTCTTGGATGCCGAGAAGCGTTGTGGAAAAACATTGGTTGATTTTGGTCGATAGTGTTTAGGGACGCTAGGGTGCTTTTTGGAAAACTGCATTAGAGGTTGCATTTCCTGGAAGAAAACCATCGAGTCCTGTAGAGTTGGCAATTGCATCTCGCTCTTCCTCTATCTCTACTAGCTGGTCAAAGGAGGTATCTGAAGTGATGTATGGTTTTTGTTCTCCCTTGAATTTGATATCTATGCCATCTAGCAGTCTCAGCAAGCTGAATAGAGCGAAATTGTTCCAGAGGGGAGACTGTGTCTTACGGTAGCAAGTCTGATTACAATATCAGTAATCTTTGCGGTATTTCAGCCCGTAGTTTGCTTGACTTGTAGCCACTGTTCATAGATGGTATATCTGGGTGTGGATGGAAGGAAGTAGGCCTCAATTTTCTGTTTGAGTCCAGCAACTGTGTGGTCTCCTTGGGATGCTTCATGTTGGTTGAATTTATGGAGGACCTTCTCTCGGTAATAGGCTCCATACTATTGTAGGGCTTCAGGGGCATCGTTAGTTATTCCAAAGCTGGCAATGTAGCGATAGACTGTATTGAACTATGAGTTCATTATCAATGGGTCTCGATCTTTTCTTTCTCCTGTGAATTTAAACAGTGCAGGCCATTTAGGACCATTGTTTCTCTCCGGTGGGACTAACATGGCGATAG
The DNA here is from genome assembly GCA_003316355.1 of Tuber calosporum. Lineage (NCBI taxonomy): Eukaryota > Fungi > Ascomycota > Pezizomycetes > Pezizales > Tuberaceae > Tuber > Tuber calosporum. The sequence continues at coordinate 64,845 of QFET01000409.1, read as the reverse complement.
GTGCAGGGCTTAGATTGCTTAGTGGACTAGGTGGACTAGGTGGTCTTAGTAGACTTGATAAATCGTCTGTTGCAGAGCTTAGTTCTCCTGGTTCTCTTGGTAGACTGGGTGGTATAGGTGGCAAAGGTGCAGGTGATATTCCTGGAGCGTCCTATGGACTGGAATCTGAATGTGATTCTGAGCTTGGTTCTTTCTTGGATTGGTTCTTTCTTGGATTGGTTCTTTCTTGGATTGGTTCTTTCTTGGATTGGTTCTTTCTTGGATTGGTTCTTTCTTGGATTGGTTCTCTTGGATTGGTTCTTTCTTGGATTGGTTCTTTCTTGGATTGGTTCTTTCTTGGATTGGTTCTTTCTTGGATTGGTTCTTTCTTGGATTGGTTCTTTCTTGGATTGGTTCTTTCTTGAATTGGACACCTTAGTGGAGGTGTTGTTGGACTTGGTCTTGGTCTTAGTCTGGAGCTTGGGCTTTGGCTTGCTCTTGGGCTTGGTCTTGGTCATCTTCTTAACTGCTACTGCTATCTACTAACAATAGTGCTGAATCCTCAGATGGTGGAGCAGGTGGTGGTAGTGGGGCTTGACTTAGGGCCCATGAGGAGGATGCTTCTGATCCTGTAGTAAAGTGCCTTCAGGTATCTCTTGCAAGCAAAATGGTTGCTACCTAGGGTAAGCTGGTCTCGCCAGGAGTCTGCTTAAGGCCTTCTTGGAAATATGGAGGTGTACTAGTACTGCAGGGTCAAGATAGGCGAAGGGTAATCAGTGCTCTGGTGAAGATCAGAGGTATACTTGAGTCTAGGTTAAAAAATGTAACCTACTGCCAAGTATCAGGAGAATCCATAAAGGACTCTCCAAATACTATTAGGATAGGGGGTGAAGGGCTGCTGGAGAGGTCTCCAATATACAAGGTAAAATGTATGGAACTAATTGAGTGACTGTTCAATTTGTAGTATTAAATATGATTATCCTATAAGGCTTGAGAGTCAGAATCCCTAAGGGATTGCAGGCTCTTTAAATACAAAAGATTGTAGCTAGGAAAACTTTACTAAAGCGCAAACATCCTGTCCAACAAACATGCTAACAGATCCAGCATACCTAGGTAACCCTACTCCAAAAACAGAGGGTTAAAAGCGACAGGATAGAGCTAACAAAATAAGTAATGCAATCCAAACAAGTAGGAACAAGCTATCGCTAATACTAGACAAATCCTGTAGGTATAGCAGGGGGATAGCTATACCTAAATAGGTAGAGGCAAGGAGGGGGTAGTGATAAGGGAAACAAGGAAAGAATAACCTATCAGAAAGTCATAACAAAGTAGGAAAGGACAACAAAACAGTAGCATTTATCAGCTTACAACCCAAATAAGTCCTAACTAACATCAAGTCAGTTGTTTCACTAGAAACATAATAGGATTCGGTTACAATCTACAACCTTTTGACCAAGCTTTTTCCTTGACTGAAAGACTGTAACTTTTGCAGTAAATAAATCAGGTCCATTCTGAACTCAGTAGTCTTGATGAACTTGGTGTTTCAAAAACATAGTTACTTGAAGGTACCCTTATTAACATAACCCAGTTGGTCTCTTATTCAGATAGCTCTTGCAATTGGATATTCTCTTCTTATCTGATTTCAAAGCTGCTTCTAACTTTTTTCAAATATTGTGGACAGGCAGTATTTCCAAACATTCCTCATCAAGGCCATGCTTTATAGTCTACATGTAACTCCCATACAATCTGATTCTACGCTTGATTATCTGTAATACTAGGATCTGATCTTTTTTTTTTGTTATTTATCTCATATATTTACTGTTAACATACAGGAACCTGCATAGAGTGCTAGCTTGGACATAAACGAAATGTTAATTCCAAAAGTACAAAACAAAAGAAATTAGTGCACAAGTTCTCCCCTAGTGATAAGCATACAGTCAATGCGCCCAACTATGGCGACTAATTCAAAAACTATAAAATGAAGTGATATCAAAAGAAATCATATCCGAAAGGCAAGATATAGCAGGAAAGTCAAACCACACAGTCTGGGTCATAGTCAGAGGAGGAGGAGGCAGTGGTTGAAAGAGCCGCTGCCATGGTGGGTGGGAAGTTCGTGCGAGTACCGCGGATGTATGAGGCAAGACCAAGGATCAAATCCAGGTAGGCCCAAAGTGGGGAGCCATAGTTCATCGAAGACAGCTACTGGAGGTAAAGCTGGTGTTCTAGGAACTTGGAGAGGCAGGGGAGAATTGCAGGCTCAAAGGTTTCATCCTCTGAGTCACAGGAAGGGTAGATGGGAGAGCGATCAGATCGTTTCATGAGGGTTGTGCGGCAAGATAGCTCTTGCCAGCGCGCATTTGGTGAATTTACACAGCTGTAATGAGGTCAAGGCCCATAAAGGCATCTGGGCGTAGGGACGGCTTGTATTGGTAGTAAGGACGGGGTCTGAATAGGAGTGTCGAATCAGCGAGAAGGTTCTTCCTGCAGTCATCCTTGATCAGTTTGTACGAGACAGGACCCGCAATTGGAGAAGGCAGAGCAGGGACTATGCCTGGGAGGAGGGGGGAATTGACCTTGTTAGGCACAAACAACTCATGAGAGGATTAGATGATATTGGGGAAGAAAGAGCATGAGTCCGAACCTCTACAGGCAATGATATCCCTCCCGCAACAGCGATCGCCCTGCGAGTGGTCACAGGTACCTTGTGCAGTTGCTTGTTCACTCTGAATAATGTGTAATTGGAACACATCTTGTAACACCGTATACGTCGTCGCCGTCTGTATGACCGGAGGCTGTCAGCAGGGTAAATAGGGGTGTATCTCTGGCTACGTCTGGGAAGTGGAACGAAGCGATTCCGTCAAGAACTCGCATTGTTACACCCCAGTGAGGTTAAGGGAGCCTGCATAGTCCTAAATGGGTATGAATGCACAATTGAAGTTGGCTACTCCGACACACACTGGGAGTACGCTGACGCCTCCTTGATGCCCATAAGGTCAAGGAACCTAGCGGAACAAGTTGATAAGGAGAGTCAGTGAAGACAAGAAGGTATTGCCCCTAACATGAACACAAGTCATACTGAAAGCCCGCTGCAGAGCCGGATAAGCTGGCACAAAGCAGACTTGGCCAACAACCAAGCTGGGCCCTGGGAGTTTTAAGAAGTTATTGGTACGTTCCCAAACTGTGCGGCCATATCTTAAACAGCAGAACGAAGGATGACAACTCAGACTAAATGGGTCTACACCCGCAGAGAGGTCTGGGGCTCTGGTCATACCATCAGCTGTGCACGGAAGAGAAAAGTTTCAGGGTCAAAGCAGGTTCGCTCTCGGCTCAAGAGACGCAGGTTGTGGGGGAATCTAATTGTTTATATGTACACCAGTTGTAGTCCGCGAACACTCTGATGCGCGATATAAATATCGAAGTGCTTCACGAGCTTTAGCCATCATCAAGCAATGGAGAAGAGATCTTAGCAATATCGCAAGTTTTACACAGAAATATCTACCTACGAGCCTTCTTAGACAATCTCCGTTTACCAAGAAAGATTTGATCCTAGTTCGAGTCGCTTGCCTTTAGTATTGACTACCCCCTACAGTATCTTGATATTTTTCTTGTTACCTAGGCTCAATCCATGACTATTGGTCATCTCGAAGTCATACCTCAGGAATCACACAAGTTGAAAGATGTTTCCACCCTCCTCGACAAGCTTTGGCTCAAACCAGGTCCCTCCAATTACATCTCCTCTTTTGAGGAAATACTCTAAAACTCCCTCCCGTAGGTTCAATTCTATAGACCTCAGGAACTCTCCTGATTCACCATTCTCTCCTCGTTGCTACAGAAAAAGATTTTCAAGAAATCTACGAACATTTTCATGGTCCCACCTTCCAGTGGAAACCGTTAGTTGACTACGACACCGAAGAAGAAGGAACCTCCAGTTCCTTCAGTATCATCCACTCCTGTCTCGCACCTTCTGCCGGGGGATTGGGAAGACATCCCAACTCACATTAAACAAGGTCCTCACGACAATTGACTGTGGATACCGATAAACCTATGTCTGATATCGAAGAAGTATCTCTAGTGGGTAAGCCCATTGCACCTGGATGTTCCAGATCGCCTATGGCCCTCCACTATCTCTCACAGCCCAGTGGAGTGAGGAAGTCAGACCATGGCGGTCGTTCAAGAACCCCTAGACCTCCGGATGACAGAAACCCTGCATTGGAAAAATTAGCTAAACCTGTTAAACAAACTATGGAGTATTTTGACTGAACCCTTAGGGAATCGGTTGACAATACCCATCTGGATTACCATGAACTGTCAAGCCAAGTGCAGGCTCTTGCGGACCAACTTCAACACCATGGACAATGAATTTCACCCTGTGAACCAATCATGGGAGAAGAACTGAAACAGATCCATACAGGGTTACAGTTGCTGGTGGCAGTGACTATCACGTTGCAAAAAGCAACTATGAAGAAGCTGGAGGCCAACTTACGGGCACAGGAACAACAGGCTACACACCAGGAAGCAGTAAGTAGTCAACTTCATGCTAAAATTAGTGCAACAGGGCAGGAATCTCTTGACTGAGATCGCCAATTACAAGAAGCCCTAGCACGCCAAAGGGACGAACTTCTACAAAGGCAGATGGCGGCCCGGAAAGAACATGAGCGCACCAGAGGGGAGTTGAGGGAACTCCAACAGTGATTAGAACAAGAACGCATTCACAGAGAAGCCAATGACTGAAGGCAGAATGCAGCATTCAGACCAAACCAATAACATGTTGGCATGAATAAGAGAGGCAGTAACGCAACTACAAGTTGCTAGGAACCCACCTATAGTGTGGGAAACAGTGGAACCACAACCAGTGGAAAATTGGGGTTTGGTAAAATGGACCATGGCTGATGGCGAAGAAGAATTCCAGTTCATTCCCCGCAACGACAAGGGAAAGGGAGTGGATCACGGTGATGAAAACAGAAATGCCGGAAAAGCACCACTAGCACCTCCCTCGGCAAATGCACCCAACCAGGAAGACGATGTCCCAAGTTCTGAAGACGGAGGTGGCCCCTCTCGACGTGGAGCTCAACCGTCACGAAGACCCTTGCCAGGTCGAAAGTTCGAATCTAAGGCATATGCTTGGGTCGACCGACTAGGGCAATCATGGTCCTGGACAAACTGATGCCAAGCGGATCCACCATTGAACTTCGAGAATAAGCCTACACAGGATGTGCGAGTATGGCTATTTAATTGCGAGGACTACTTTGAGAGAAACCTTTGGCTATAGAAAACGATGTAGAGTGCTTCAAGTATGCGTTAGAAAGAATGGAAGGCAGAGAGGTGGCTCCTTTCTTGATAACCTATCATATGAAAATGACTTGGGACCTCGGATTCCCAAAACATCAGGGTTATGATTTCTAAATCACTTTCTGGGCCGAAGTTACAGAAAGATTCTCCGTACTGCATAAGGCACAAAAAGCCTTTTCAGAGATGGAGAAGGTTATGTATAGAGGAGATATAGAGAAGTATCTCCTTACCATTGAAAACCATAACATCGAGGGAGAAGTATCCGGCATCTCTTGGAGAACTATAATTCAGCGGCAACTTCAGTGGGAGACCATGTGTACGCTATGAGACGAAAATCATGAGTTGGATAGCGAATGGATCTAGGCAGTCTGCAGGGTCACCAAAGCAGAAGAATCGCTCTACAAACAGCAAGGGCTACTTAGAACAAACGACCAGGGAAAAAGTGACTGCTAGAAAAGAAAACCGGAGGAGGAATCCAAACCTAGCAAGACCACTGCGGAAAATAAAATACGAAATATCTATACATCACCGGGGAAGGGGGCCTCCTAATTGTAAAAACAAGTGGAAAAAGGGAAAAAAGCCCTAGCTGAGCAAGGTTGTGTACACAAATTGGATTGAAGCTCATAAAGGAATCCCTTAGGAAAAAATTGAAGAGCGAAAGAAAGCCAACTAATGCACCAGTTGTACATTGGCTGACCAAACTTGGAAGTGCAGTAGGAAACCGGTCCTGTTATCGGTTATAGGACAGAAACAGAGAAATTTCAAACCCCAATATCGAAGAACCCTGGTAACCAAGGGGCAAACCACATCCACAACCAGGGTGAACCAAGTCAACCAGAACAGGATTTGGGACCTGGACGACATGGATGAAATCTAAAAACCAGGGTTTCAGGCACTGGCAGCGACGGCGAATGGGTACTCAGTTATTGACCCCTTACTGAAACCGAAATCAACAAGGGAGCACGACCTCTGCAAGGTCCTACTAGTAGGTATTCCGCGCTTCTCTGTCGGAAACTCAAAACCAAGCGAGAATAACCAAAGGTATTCCCGACCTTTGAGAGTATCGCAGTCCTAAGAATGACTGGTGAGCAAGAATCGATTAACTCGGACGGTGGCTTGTGGTATTGCGGGACTAACTCTGGGAACCTGAAACTCAGGAAGAAGAAAGCAAAATGCAACATTTGATGTAGATCGGACCTCAGTACGGAAGACACTCAATTAAACCTGCGTCCTTATAGAGCCCTAAATCCATATCTGTGATCCAAGGAAGAGTGGACAGATCATTGCTGACTAGGGACCTCTTAAGAATGACAAGGAGAAATAAGTCTAGCCTGGATCAAGAGAAACCTTCCAGGAACGAACATATCTAACAGGTTGGCTGGGCAACGGAATAGTTGAAAAAATGAAAAAGGATTCCAGACATCAAGAAAAATTATGTTGGAAGAGAATAAGAAACTACAGCTATCTGGTCCAAACGCTAAAGGGAGCGGGGTAAATCTGTCCCGAACCTGGACTACTGCTTAGGGGACTAGGTAGGCACGATAGACTAATATGGTAATCATGGCAATTTGCGAGAATCCCCTGAACACAAGAAAGCTGACTATCACCAAATAATACGAGTGTGGCTCCAGTTAGTCAAAGGCAGGTACCAGGGCAAAAGGCCGGTATATGGAAACCCTTTCCAAGGGGTAAAGACAGCTGGTAGTGGGCTGCCCAGTACACCAAAGAGGAAGATTTTAGTTTGTCTTAGGAGGCTTAAATAGCCGTAACCGTGCGGGCATGGTCACAAACACCCTAGGTATCACAACACCGAATTAGTCACACAAAAGACCTGCACAAGCCCCTAGTGGCCACAACAAAAGACACAAATGACAAATACTAGCCCCGCCTTATTATTCATGCCCTGAAGTCAGGGCAACCATCGAAGCACATGGAGAACAAATCCAGATTATTGTAGTATTAGCCTCGGGGTATAATTTATTCCTAATTAACCAAGAGCTGGTTAATAAACATCGCCTACCATACCACACACGTACAAATATCTGGGATATTTACACCTTTGAAGGAACCACAGGAGCCAAGGGGGGAAAACACTACACACACCCCATTCTTCTTGAGATCGGGAGCAATGCCCACCGATGTCATATTTCATCCACAATTGGCAACGCTGGTAAATATTACCTCATCATCCCTTTCAGAGGATGGCATACAGAACATCCCATCAGGCACATCGAGAATGCGCAAAAATGTATATATAAAGATGAAAAATGTCAGAGTTAGGTTAATGATGAAGGCGTAGACCTGATATTTGAATAGGACGAAACAGTGGCATATAGCCGGAAGCACGATATATTGGAAGAATCGGGATCACAACCACTTCTGAAGCCACGAAATTCCCACAAATACCTCAGGAGTACCATGAATTCAAGAGGGTTTTTGCACTGGACACAGCAGAGAAACTTGCTGGAAGAAGAACCTTTGACAATGCAATCCATTTAATACCTGGCGCAGTACCACCATGGGGCCCAATATACCCCATGTCAGCTCACCAGTTGGATTTGCAGAGGAAATACCTTTAGAAAATTCACATTAAAGGTAAAATTATGGAAACTAAATCTCCCACAGGTGCTCCAATTTTATTTGTCCCAAAACCTGATGGTGGAATGAGGCTATGTGTGGATTACAGACAGTTATATAAGCTAACGGTAGCCAACAAATACCCATTACGCCTAATAAGCGAGCTTCACAACCGAGTGGCTGGGGCCCAAATATTGACTAAGCTCGACTTAAAAGATGGATATCACCTCCTGAGAATAAAGGAAGGAGATGAGTGGAAACCAGGATTCCAGTCATGATACAGCTACTTTGAGTACAAAGTAATGCCATTCAGGCTGGTTAATGAGCCAGCCACATTCCAGGCCATGATGAACATAATTCTTCGTAAGTTTTTAGATCATGGAGTGGTGTAATACCTAGACGATATCCTAATTTACTCCAAGACAGAGAAAGAATACTTTGACTTGGTCAAATAAGTCCTCTCTCGCTTGGAAAAATATTATCTAGCGGTATCAACCACCAAGTCAGTTTTTCATGTAAAAACAGAGGAGTTTTTGGGTTATATGGTGTCAATCGATGGAGTCACCATGAGTGAAAGGAAGGTCGAGAGTAAACAAAATTGGAAGGCACCAAGGTCTGTCTAGGAAGTGCAAGTATTCATTGGCATTGCCAATTTTTACCGACGATTCATTAAGGATTTCTCCAAAATCTGCAACCAATAACTGAAACATTGAAAGGTGACCCCAGAAAATTCAGCTGGGGGCCAGAACAGGATGGGGCATTTGAGGCACGCTAACAAAGATTCATCTCCGCCCCAATACTCTGTTATTTTTACTCTGACAGAGAAACCATTTTGGAAACCGATGCTAGCGACTTCGCTTTAGGTTGTGTCCTCTCTCAATTTATGGACAATAAGCTACATCTGGTGGCATTCCACTCCCGAAAACTGAGCCCAGCTGAACAAAATTATGAGATCCATGATAAGGAGCTTCTAGTGATTATGGAAGCATTACAAGAGTGGAAACAGTATATGGTCAGAACAGAAAAACCAGTGACTAACTACATATATCATCAAAATCTGCAGAACTTCCTTACAACTAAGGTATGGAATCCACGGCAGATACAGTGGGCTCAACAACTGGCAAACTGCAATTTCAAAATTGTCTACCGACCAGGAAACCGGGGCGGAAAGCCTGATGCATTAAGCCGGCGGCCGGAGTACCATCATGAGGAGGGAGCTGCGCATAGCGAATAGTCTATACTCTAGCTGTCTCACTTCCAAATCACACTAGAGCAATTAAACCAACCAGAAAGGGAAGAAAGAATGATTGGCACAGAATCTATAGGTTCCTTGCGGAAAAAATTACTAACTCCAAAAGTACGAGTACCTAAGAAAGCGTCCCAACTATCAGCCAGACACGACCTGTATGCATTAGAGGATATCATAATAACCATTGAAATCAGAATTGCCAGCTGCGCAAAATAGACCGAATGGCACAAATGATCATTGAAATCATACACAAGGCCGAGATGACAGAAGTTGCTGGACTAGCAGAAACTGCAACAGGCAAAGGCGGATTTGGAAGTATGGATGTATCACCCAGATGATCGACTGCAACAAACACCCAGGTTGTGGTGGTATTAGTACAAGCGGACCAGGGCGAAAATGAGTTCCTTGATGAAATAGACCATCAAGCAAGAAAAGACAAAGGAATACTTCTAATGTCTAATGCTATAATGTCCAAGGTCGATATTAGGAAATATGACCGAACATTAGTAAGAACCAGAGAAGAGGAAGGCCATAACGATCAAGACTGGCAGGAATGCAAGCAGGAATTGGAAACATTAACCAAGGAGGGCAAACCATTACCAAGTCACTGGGCGGTAACTGAAGGACAGATCTACTACAAGAATCATTTATACATTCCAGAAAGCGAACAGCTGCAGACAACTATAGCTAAAGCGTGCCATGACTCTAAGGTAGCTGGACACTTTGGACAGGAAAAGACTCAGGAAATTGTTAGCAGGGACTTTTACAGGAAAGGGCTGACAGTGTGGATAAGGGACTACGTACGGTCCTCCGATGAATGTCAATATAAATAACCCCACCCTATGTGAGGTACGGTATTTTGCAGCTCCTAGAAGTTTAATTCGCAGCCTGGTCATCAATATCAACTGATTTCATCACACAACTACCAGAATCATAACCAAGAACACCAATTATGGTAGTGGTATATCGATTTACCCAGATGCCTCACTTGATAGGATTGGAAAATAACGCAACTGCGAAGTATGTTGGGTATGTATTTTTACGAGAAGTCTGGAAACTACATGGTCTTCAAGCCGATATTATATCCGACATGGATGCAAAAACCTTGCGAGAATTTGGGGAATCACTATGCAAAAGCATAGGGATAAAACGAAGGATGTCTACTGTGTACCACACCCAAAATGATGGAAAAAGTGAAAGGACAAACCAAGTGCTGGAAGGATACTTTAGGAACTTTGTCAATTATGACCAAACGGAATGGTACCAGTTGCTCCCACTAGCTGAGCATTCCTACAACAATTCGGTAACGAATGTCCATGGCATGTAACCCTTCAACGCAAACTATAGATTCCATCCTCAAAGTGAATGGATGAAGGAATGTGAAGCCCAAAATCCAGGAGCTCAGCTATACGCACATTAGATGCAAAATATACACCAACAGGCCAGAGATGCGTGGGAATAAACATGGGAAAATATGAGCAAATATTACAACCGCAAGACTAAGCAGCCACCAGATATGATGGTCGGGGACCAGGTCATGTTAAACGCAAAAGACATACACACCAAGGGACCCTCGAAGAAGCTTAGCCCTAAGCTGTATAACCCGTTTAATGTATTGGAAAAAAGGGGAGCACAGGCTAACAAACTAGAAATATCACCAAGACGGAAGATCTGTCCGATATTGCATGTATCATTGTTTTAACCCTATCGAACCTCCAATCCACCAGCAAGGGAACAACCTCCCCGCGAGCCTGAAGTAATCGATTCAGATTTTGAATAGGAAATCGAAAAAAATGTGAAGAGTGAAATAATCACTTATACCCAGCGCATGGGAGGATGTAACCGACAGATGCGTGAGTTAAGGTATTTTGTGAAGTGGACTGGTTGTTCCGAAGATGAAAATATTTGCGAACCACCAGACCACTTAGAGCAAGCAGTGGAATTGGTGGAGGCATTTCATATGGAGAATCTGGTTATGTCAAAGTGGGCAGATGTTGAAGTACAACGTTAAGGTTCTCCTAGCGTGGCCAAGAAAACAGGCTAGGTTTAATACCCTACCAAGTCGAGTTCATAAAGGGGGAGTTTATTTTATTTTAATGTTTAATTTGGTGGTTTTAATGTTGGCTAAAGAGAGAGTAACTTTGGGAAAAGCGATTTGTGACAACCGCTCAGAGGAGGGAGCTCATGTTAGGCACAAACGACTCCAGAGAGGATTACATGACATTGCTGAAGAAAGAGCATGAGTGCGAACCTCTACAGGCAATCATACCCCTCCCGCACCAGCGTTCGCCCTAGGAGTCATCACAGGTACCTGGTGCAGTTGCTTGTTCACTTAGAAAAACGTTTAAAAGGAAATCCTCTTGTAACCCCATATACGTCGTCGCTGTCAGTCCGACCGGATGCTTTACGCAGGGTATATAGGAGGGAATCTCTGGCTACGTCTGGGAAGTGGAACGAAGCGATTCCGTCAAGAATACGCAGAGTTACACCCCAGTGAAGTTAAGAGAGTCCATGTAGTCCTAGACAGGTATGAATGCACAATTGAAGTTGGCTACTCCGACACACACTGGGAGTGCGCTGACGCCCCCATGATGCCTATAAGGTCAATTTACCTAGCTTAACAAGTTGATAAGGAGAGGCAGTAAAGACGAAAAGGTATTGGCCCGATGGTTAACACAAGTTATCCTGAAAGGCCGCTGCAGAGCCGGATAAGCTGGCACAAAGGAGACTTGGCCAACAACCCAGCTGGGCCCTTGGAGTTCTATGAGGTTATTGGTACATTCCCAAACTGGGCGGCGACATCCCAAACAGCCGAACGAAGGACGACAACTCACACTAATTGGGTCCAGACCATTTGAGAAGTCAGGAGCTCTGATCATACTATCAGCTGTGCGGGGAAGAGAAAAGTTTCAAGGTCAAAGTGGGTTCGTTCTCGGCTCAAGAGACAAAGGTTGTGGAGTAAAATGATTGTTTATATATACACCAGTTGTAGTCTGCGAATACTTAGAGGCGCGATATAAATATCGAACTGCCTCACAAGCTTTAGCCATCATCAACAACGGAGAAGAGATCTTATCAATATCCTAAGTTTTACTCTGAAATCAATACCTACGAGCCTTCCTGGACAATCTCCGTTTACAAAGAAAGATTTGTGACTGGTCCGATTCGCTTGCCCTTATTATCGACTACCCTTAAAACATCTGTGGGAGTTGGAAGCTGTCCTGAGTCACCTTGACCAAGAGGTTGCATATTCTCTTAATATGGAGGTGGGAGCAGGCGGCGGGTATAGGCCTTGGTTGATTCCTACGGAGTGGGATATAATTGTGTTAGGCACAAACGACTCCCAAGAGGATTACATGACTTTTCAGATGGAAATGCATGAATCTGAACCTCCACAGGCAATTAGCCCCATGCGGCCACGGCGTTCGCCCTGGGAGTCGACACTAGCACCTTGTGCAGTTGCTCGTTTGCTAAGAAAAATGAGAAATTGGGCACCACTTGTAACGCCGTATACGTCGTCGCCGTCCGTCCGACCGGATGCTGTCCCCAGGTAAAGGAGAGGGCCTCTCTGGCTACGTCTGGGAAGTAGAACGAAGCGATTCCGTCAAGAACTCGTGGAGTTACACCCAGATGAAGTCAAGAGAGCCCGGGTAGTCCTAGATGGGTATGAATGCGCGATTATAGTAGGCTCCTCCGATACACACCGAGAGTATGCTTACGCCCCCGTGATGCCTATAAGGTCAATGAACCTATCGGAACAGGTTGATAAGGAGAGGCAGTGAAGACAAGAAGGTATTGGCCCGATCGTGAGCACTAGTCATCCTGAAAGCCAGCTCCAGAGCCAGATAGGACGGCACGCAGCAGTTTCGGCCAACGACCAAGATGGCCCCTTGGAGTTCTAAGAAGTTATTGGTACGTTCTAAATGGGTCGGCCATATCTTAACAGCCGAAAGAAGGTTGACAACTCAGACTAAGGGGGTCCACACTGTCAGAGACAATGGGAGCTCTGATCATACTATTAGCTGTGTGGGGGAAGAGAATGTTTTTTGGGTCAAAGCGGGTTCACCCTCGGATTAAGAGACGAAGGTAGGGAAGAAAAATACCTGTTTATATGTAACCCAGCTGTAGTCTGCGAACACTCAGACGCAGGATATAAATATCGCAGTGCCTCCCGAGCTTTAGCCATCATCAAGCAACGGAGAAGAGATCTTATCAATATCATAAGTTTTACTCAAAATCTTTACCTACGAGCCTTCCTAGACAATCTCCGTTTACGAAGAAACATTTAAGCCTAGCTCGATTCGCTTGCCCTTAGAATCAGCTACCCTTAACAGTATATTGATATTTCCCCTTGTTACCAAGGCTCACTACATGACATTTGGACATCTCCAAGTCATACCTCGGAATCACACAAGCACATAGCTGATTCCACCTTCCTCCACGAGCTTCTGCTCGAACCTCGCCCCTCAAATTACACCTCCCCTTTCAAAGAATTGCTTGAAAACTCCCTTCCGGAGATTCAATTCTATATACCTGAATAACCATCCTGGTTCACTGATCCTGTACTCGTCCCTACCGAAAAAGATTTCCAAAAAATCTACCAACATTTTTACGGACCCACCTTCCTGTGGAAACCATTAGTTGACTAGGACACCGAAGAAGAAGGAAGCTCCAGGTCCTTCAGTAACATAAATTCCACGTTCGCATCCACGGCTTGGGCATTGGAAAGACATCCCAACTCATATTAGAAACGATGTCCTCACGACAATTAACTGTTGATACAGACAAGGCAATGTCAGACATCGAAGAAGTATCACTGGTAGGAAGTGATCATGCACCGGGTCGCTCCAGGTCACCGTTGGCACTCCACCACCTTACACAGTCAAGTGGAGTCAGAAAATCGGCCCCTGGAACTCGTTCAAGCACCCCCCGTCCTCCTGAGGACAGTAATCCAGCTATGGAAAGATTAGCAGAACGTATAGGCCAGGCAATTAGCCACTTCGACTGTACCCTTCAGGAATCCCTTGATATGCAACATCTGGCCTACCGTGAACTATCTGGTCAAACTCATTGTAAGGCAACCCAACTCCAACACCATGCACAACTGATAACCCGTGGGGAACAAATCATTGGCGAAGAGTTGAAGCAGGTCAATTCAGGTACTTGAAATGTTAGCAACGGAAACTGCCGCACTGCAAGATGCAACCACCAAATGATTGGAGGCAAAGTTGCGGGCGGAGGAAAAACGGGCTGCATACCATAAAGCGGTAAGTACCCAACTTCATGCTAACATTGGGACAACAGGACAAGAGTCGCTGAATCGAGACCGCCAGCTATAACAGGCTTTGGCTAGGCAAAAAGCAGAACTCCTCCAAAGACAAGAGGCTGCACAAAAGGAATATGAGTTGACCAGAGAGGAGTTACGAGAACTGCACCAATGCCTTGAACAAGAGCGGTCAAAAAGATAGCCCTATGTGATCAGGCATAATGCCGTATCCGAACAACTAAATCGAATGTTGACTTGAATGAATGAAACTTTGGTGCAACTACAAGTTGCGAGGAACCCACCAAGCGTGTGGGAAACAGTGGCACCACAGCCGGTGGAAAATCCGGGATTGGAAAAACGAACCACTGCCGATGGCGGAGAAGAGTTCCGCTTCATTCCCCAAAGAGACAAAGGAAAGGCCGTGGATCGTGGGGATGGAAACGGAAATGGTGGAAAGGAACCAGCACCGCCCCCCACGGCAAATGCACCCAACCCAGGAGATGATGTCCCTGGGTCTGAAGACGGAGGTGGCCCCTCAGGACGGCGTAGTGAGTCATCACGAAGACCCTTGCCTGGCCGTAAGTTTCAATCTGAAGCGGACGCATAGGTCGACCGACTAGGGTGTTACACATATGGGAAATGGCACCTATTAGCTGCAGTGATAGTATATAGAACCGGGAGGTTACCATATGACTACAACCCACGCTGGCAAGAAGTAATGTCTATAGCAGAGCTGCTCAGCCTCGGTGAAAGATCTAGACTCTAATCGATAGAGGACTATGACTCTTGATGATCCGCATGCATATGCACTTGAGTGCATATATGCAGGAAAGACAGCCATCCAGACTGATCAACTGGTATTCCGTAAGATGTTTGCGACTGGGCTACATCTACTTGAACTTAGTTCATTTGGCAAAAGAATCGTAGGCTATTTACTGGTGGAGTACTAGACACCCTCAGAATACTAAATTGTTCGTGGGATCATTTGACCGAGCGGGGCATACATTTTCAGGGTCAAACTGGGTTTCCATTTACCATGACCCTGGCCATGATATCTAAGGATACTTCATATATATGGCTAACATAAGTACCGGGAGAATTGTATAAATAGCTAGCAGTTCCCGATAGTTAAGGGATCATCAAGCAACAGAGAAGAGACCTTAACAATATATTCAGTTTTAGTTAAAAACAACTTTAGAGCTCTGGAGAAATATCTTTACCCTTGATCTTTGTTCTTACCGGAGCTTTCCTGACAACTCTCCTACCTTCTCAATACAAGCACGGCCTAGGCAATTCAGCAGTACAGAATTGGCTACCCCGTAACACTATATTGTTATTCTCTTGTCACCGAAGCTCTACAATATTCTCACGCCTATTTCATCTTATGCCTGAAGAATACCATGACGCTCAAAGCTTTCATCAGTGCAAACATTGTGGGCACTGTACACCTCTCAGTTTTGACAACGTATTTCCTGTCTGTATTGAAGGATTCGCACTTGACATACCAGCGGTAGCACTCAGACACTTACAAGCTATTCACAACAAACATACTGAAAGAATATATCAGCAAGACGGACGGTGGATAACATCTTTCACCAAACGCAAATAAGAATCTATCCACGATTATAGGGAAGATCCTCGACTCAACTCTCAATCTCCTAGTTCAATTTTTGATCCTTTACCGAACCAACAACTAAGAAGTATCTTGGATACTTCACTATCAGGACAAGCTATCCTGAATTTTGATCCTTTATCTACCATATCCTCTTTTGAAGAAATACTTTCTACTGACCTTGCGGAAATACCGCTATTTGAAACTGTAGAACCCTCGTGGTTCACTAACTCATTTTTAGTCCCCACACCTGAGGACTTTACTCAAATCAACAACTACTTTCATGAGCAAGACTTTGTCTGGCACGAATTTCTGGACTGGGATTCTGAGTGGTCAGATTTTTCTTCTGTTCACGACTTTTGTGCCTAGAGGCAAGAGGACTGGCCATTTTAAATTCTCCTATACCGAAACCATTCGGGTTTATAAGCGAGCTGCCATGGCTATGGCACGAGATGACACCCCTATTCCTAGTCCTTGGGGACCTGACCGGATGATTGAAGAGGACGATACAGAATCTACCCCTTCGGAATCTCTAATTCCGTCCCCAAGCCGTACCTGCTCTCCCATTACACATTTGGGTCGTCCACAATCCAGAGTTCAGAAACGTGCCGAGCAAGCTAAGAAGCCTGTCAGTACTCAAGATAACTTCCAGCAAAATGTGGTCTATGCATTGCGACCCCTGGACCGATCCTTGAAAGAAAGTGCTGACGAGAATCATATAGCGATCTCAGCTTTATCACAGGAGGCCAGGCAAGTGTTCACAATGCTAGAATTATTGCAAAGCCTTATGGCTAGGGGTGAGGTTATCAATGATGCTGAAATACTGGAAGGCCGCCGAGCACTCGTTCGCTTGAGTGGCAAAACTGAAAGGGAGCAGCAAAAGTTACGTGCCCAGGTTCAGGAAGAATTCCGACGCCAACAGGCTCAAAAGGAACAACAGGCCCAAGTCTCAAAAAGAAGGGATCGGATTCTGGAAAAAGCCCTAATGGACCTAAATGCTAAATTCCACCAGCAGGAACAGGAATGGAATCGAGGATAAATGAGCAACAAGAAATTGCGGCTCAACAACTAAGGCAGCAAGGTGAAGGTGTGAAGGCATACCTGGATGCTTTAGTACGACAACTGGCCGATAAACCAGTTCCAGTACCGACTCAACATGCGCCTATTGGTGGTCATCCAGGACCATCTAACGGAGGGCAACTATCTATTCTACCGAATCAGGGCACAGTTCCAACGAAGGAACCAGCGTCGACACCTAGGAAGGATAAAGGAAAAGGAGTGGAACGTGAAGGAAATAACCTACCACCGCCACCACTACTAGGAAATCTTGGTGATGCCCCAGACCCAGATGATGATGGGTCAGATAGTGATGGATAGGATGGACGGGGCAGAAAGGGGGGCAGGCTGGTACGGGCTCCCCGTTTACCATTTATTCCCAGAAACGATGTACCCGAGGACAGGTTAACTTTACCTTTAAGAAAGTATCAGTGGACTCTCCCGACCAGCAAAGCTAATAGCTGAACCACCCTACTTCTTTGAAGGACATGACAACCAAGATGTTCGAAATTGGTTGACAGCCTGTGAAGACTTTTTCGATCGCAAACCTACACAGTGGGAAAATATAACTGGGGCACCCTATAGGAAGATGGATCCTAAGGTTGCGACCGCACCAAAAGACTCAACGCAAAGTTCACAGAAGGTAAAGATAAAATAATTGAAACAAATGATAAAACTTAATATCGTTAAGCCAGAGCTTCACTCAATTCAAGTCTTCACGAGAGGATCGTTGGTTATCAGCGTAGAGTGCCGTTCGCTTTTACTTAAGTAGAATTATAAAGCCGACACCCATCCCTACTCCGACCGTCAAGAGAGCTCCCTTCTCCACTCAGGGATCATCTGACACATGGCCCTTCCGGAATTAACTTCAGGGCCTGTGGATCGCTCGGGTAAGTTGAGTCCGTTCAATCATTGAGGTTTTCTGCAATGCATTTTGATTACGCCTGCAGGAGAGAAAAATCTTTCCGATCGCCGTCTTGTCAATGGCCAACTGACAATCCGACTATGGACCCAAACCTGGGTATGAGACTCAGTAACCCTATGGCTTTTTCCGTCTATACAAGCACTGCAGTCAACTGTGTCTACCTGGCCTATCGGCAGCTTTTCTTGTGACTGCATAGCTCCCGCGGAAAGTGTCTTTACTGAGTTGGCTAAATAGGCGCTACCTATAGCCAACCGTTCAGGGATCACCTTAGCCGTGATAAGACTGAATGCCTCTTAGAGTCCTGTAACGTCCCTCAGTAATGGTATAGCGCCTGGGCTATCGTTGTGTGAGTAGTAGAGTTTTATCCGGACAAACTTCCTTTTATCCCCGACTCTCAGATAGCTATTCCGGGTGACCCCTATACCTCCCATAGGGATTATAGGCACCTAGAGTACCCTCGGAAGGCCATCTGATGTCAATACTAACAACTTGCCCGGGTCGGCCGTCGCCCACCCCTATATATATCCTGCGGACAGAATCAGGTCATAAGGACGGCAGTGACGTATACGGGCTTACACTGCCACCTTCGATTTCTCAGTTTTGTTAGGCTTTTACCAACTGTCACCCTTTCCCACCAGTCGCAAGGGGCGAACGTGGAAGCCGCAAGGGGGTGTTGGACGCGCCAAAATTACTCCAACTACCCAGGGGTACTTGTAGTAGGATTTCGCATTTCGCGTAATGTTAGGGGAGGGTAACTTGAGGTCCACAATTCCACCCGCGATCCCCAAGGTAGGGTAACTAGGCCCTATCATGGTGCAAATAGCTGCGGAAGTCTGTGTAATGCCCCTTTGCGTCACCAGAAGGTTCCGCGTAACTGACCTATATGTTACACGCGATTCCACGAGCTAGAAACACCTGGTTACCCGAAAATAGCACACGCGGCGGCGTCTACACTGCTTACCATGTTTTCCTATGGCTCCCTGTTACCCTGCCTAAGTGGTTACCCTGCCTAACTGAGGAGATGGGTTACCCAATCTAAAGGGTTACCCGGCCTAACCATGCTTCTGGGTTACCCTACTCAAGAGGGTTACCCTGCCTCACTGTAGCTCCGGGTTACCCTGTCTAGCGGGGTTACCCTACCTAAGTGTGCACCAAGGTTACCCGGCCTTGCTGGGTTACCCTATCTAACTAGGTATCGAAGTACCCTTTCTTCATGAAAGGTACTTATGGTTGCTATGTCACTTTGCAGGTGTCTGGTACCGTTCCTGTCCACGTCCTAGTAGGACCACTGGCTGGGCTGGGTTCGGTAAGCTATACCAACTGATCTAGGTGTCGTTACAGAAAATCATGCACATCGAATAGTTTTTGCCTTGGGGAGAATAAAGGGGTACAAAGTGGCACCCTTCTCGGGAAAATACAGGAAGGTGATGGGTGGATTAGGTGGTTACACTCGAGACCCGGACTATTCCACATAGGATCGATTTCGCCAAGATATCACAAAGCGATATATTGGCCTTGAGGAGGAAAGACAAGCCCTAGAAGAAATGACCAAGGTAGTCTATAAGGGAAAGATAGACACTTATCTTCAGCTCCTCGAAAACCAAAATGTTAAAGCCGGACTTACTGCGATTAGTTGGAGTGTATGAGTTGAAAGTAAACTTCTCGAAGAAATTTTGCGACGGTTATCACATCTGAAATTCTCCTACGATGAAGAATAGATGGAAACCATAAGGGAAGTTGGCAGACAGGAGGAGGAATTTCTGGAACGGCGAAAATTATCCTAAGGAGAACCCTCATCTAGTGGAACACCTAAGCGAAAGCGTGATGACAACAGTAAAGGGGTCAACACCAAACAAGGATACACCAACAAGAAACAAAAAAACAAACCCTCACGATGGAAAACTGCTAAGGCTAACCCATCTACAAAGAAAGCGGGATTGCAAACCAAAGATGAGCATACTGACTGGAAAAAGGCTCATGATTGAATCTCGCAAGAGGTGGTTGATAAGCGAAAGGTGGGGAAAGAATGAACTTGCTGTGGCCTCAACAACCACACCTGGGGAAAGTGTCGAAAGGACATAGTGGTAGCCAGGGCTTTCGCTAAACTGATAAAACTGGACCGACGGAGATTTTCACACAAGCCTCAGACCGCAATGCTCATAGGAAGACCTAAACAACCAAAGGTCAACAACATACAAAGCGGAGCCTCACTACGGTTAAGGGAATTATTGGACACTGAAATGTCCTAAAATGGCACCAACGGCGACGGTGATTGGGTATTCAGGGTACCAGGAAACTGGTGACCGGAATCGAAATAAGGGATCCCTCTAGGCTAGGGAGGGAGGAGTACTGGCTTTCGCAGGCACTATTCAAATTAGGAGCACAAGAGAAGTTGTCCCTAAGTCCATAAGTCCCTAAGAGAATACGGTTAGTGGATAGACAAAGGTGGAGCAAACCTTTTTAAGAATGACAAAGGGGGGCGGTCGCATCTTTGATCCTGCGATACAACCTAGTCTCACCCATATTTCAAGGGCCGGCAGGACAACCACCAGACATGCTACCGCAATGAAAAATAGTACAAAAGAAAGCTGGCGAGAATATCTTCAATAACAAAAAACCGAAACAGGGTACCAACTAGAGTCAATGGTCTAAGTAACCGAAAGGACTTGAAAATAATTTTTTGGTTTGGGTTGGGTTAACTTTTGACCCCGGAAGGACCTGTGGTTTTAGCTCCTCATTGAGCTCCCTGTCCTTGAAGCCATGCGGGGAAATGGCAGCCAGTTAGCCTGATTTAAGGGCCAGTGTTCTTTCAGTTCCGGAAACGTAAAATCTCTTCGAAGCGACCCAGAACGGCCATTTTAGTCACCGGACCAGGAGCTGGTTTGGGCTTTGTCCTAACGGTACAATTATCCAAAGCATCGGCCCGGTTGGGGTTAGAAGGCGTGACCTCTGTCCAGATGCTTTTGGCAGGCCAATACCAAATGTAATCGACTAGACCATGACACCAGGAGGGACCAACAGTATAAATAAAAATCTCCCCTTATACTGAAATTTTCGGGGTTTTTTGTGAAAATGCCGAGGTTTCAAAGGCTATTAATTCCATAATGGGATGAGCTATTCCAAATTTGGAAATGGTTAACCTTTTCGGAATTTGACATACTTTTAGAAAAATAATTTTATTTTCTAAAACAAACTACCCTTTTAGAAAATTACACTCGAAAACTATAGCCAAGTTATTCAAAAAAAACCTCCGGCCTATATTACCAACAGCTATAGATATTAGCGATGCACAAAAAGGCGTGCATAATTATGCACAGATGTTTCCTATGAAAATAGTATTTTTTAATTTTCATAGGAGCCACTCGGCAGGGAGTAAAGACCGCTTGTAGTGGGCCGCCCAGAAACTTAATTAATTAATTATTGGGTTCTAGTTCGTCTCAGGAGACCTCTCAGGTCGAAACAATACTGGCGTAGTCACGAACACCCACCAAATACAACCATCATGTCTTCTAAGCGAGGACGAACAGATATAACACAGTCGCATTAGCGACAAATGCTTGCCTATGATAAACCAAAACGCTACCAATGCCTGGAAGGCAATTCACACATCTATGTGTAGGGAAAACGTTATCGTATAAAAGTCTTATTGGATTCAGGATCAAATATATTTGTTATTCACGAAAAATTGGTAAAGGAATTAAATATTGCATATGAATCTCGTCAGGATCCTATTCCTATTCTAGGATTTACAGGAGGCCAATTCTCTACCGGAAAGGATTATACATGTCCTCTCTACCTGGAAATTGGAAAAAATAAACATTTGTCAAAAATCGTGTGCGAAATCGCACCTACGGGAGATTATGGAATAATAATTCCATTTGGGTGGTGGAATGAGGAACATCCAATAAAGGAAATTCATGACTCAGGAAACTGGAGTTTTGAGGCTCCAGGATGTCAGCTCCATCTTTAACCCGAAGATGAAGGCATTTCTATCGAATGGGACGAGGAGGTATTGGAAGACCCAGAGGCAGTGGTAATTGGAAGAATTGCGAGAATAGATGATGAGGAGGAACTAGTCATCAATTCACTTCCTAAGCAATACCACGGCTACAAGGACCTTTCTCGCCCGTCGACTGCAGCAAAATTACCCTCTCATCAAACCTTTGATCACGCTATTGACCTCAAACCAGACTCTCAACCACCCTGGGGACCAATTTATCCGCTATCGGAGAAACAGCTAAAAGCATTAAGAACATATTTGGATGATATGTTAAAATAAGGAAAGATCTCCCCCAGCAAGTCTCCTGCCGGAGCACCAATACTTATTGTTCCCAAACCGGATGGATGTCTCAGATTGGTAGTAGACTACCGTGGGTTGAACAAAGTTGCCATCCATAATAAGTACCCTCTCCCTCTGATGACCGAACTACGGGACCGTGTTTAAGGAGCAACCATTTTCAGCAAACTGGACCTCAAAGATGGATACCATCTAATCCATATCCGAAAGGGTGATGAATGGAAAACAGCTTTTCGCACCAGGTAGGCCTATACAAATACAAAGTTATACCTTTCGGACTTGTCAATGCACCTGCAACATTCCAGTCAATTATGACTATGATCTTGAAAGACTTCCTTGATGAAGGGGTGGTAGTATATATCGATGATATACTCATCTACTCAAAAACAGAAAAGGGTCATGTCATATTGGTAAAGAAGGTGCTTGAACGACTACGAGAGTATAATATGGCCATATCCATCGCAAAAAGCACATTCCATGTCAAATCTGTGAAGTTTCTCGGGTATATAGTGGCTGTTGATGGAGTCACTATGAGCGTGCGCAAGGTTGAATCAATTAAGGCCTGGCAACCACCTACCTCGGTAAACGAGATTCAAATCTTTATGGGATTTGCCAATTTTTACCGATGATTCATAAAGAATTTCTCCATAGTGTGTGCACCAATTACCGATTTATTGAAGGGAAATCCAAAGCATTTTGTTTGGGGAGAAAAACAGCATGTTGCTTTTGATGAACTCAAACGACGGTTTATTACAGCTCCCATACTTTGTCACTTTCATCCTGAAAGAGAAACAGTAGTGGAAACTGATGCAAGCGATTATGCTCTAGGATGTATTCTGTCTCAATTTATGCATAAGAAGTTGCACCCGGTTGCATTCCATTCCAGGAAGCTTACCGAGACGGAACACAACTATGATATTCATGATAAGGAGTTATTGGCAATATTAGTTGCTTTGGAAGAATGGCGACACTACCTGGCAGGAACTGATGAACCTTTCACCATCTATACAAATCATTAAAATCTACAATGCTTTCTCACAACTAAAGCCTAGTCGGCAAGACAAATCCGATGGGCCCAAAAGTTAAACGATTTTAACTTTAAAATCATTTACCGACCTGGGACAAACGGAGGTAAACCTGACACATTAAGTAGGCGGCGCGAGTACCGCCCTAAGGAGGGAGCTGAGCATGCCAAGCTGGCTATACTTCAGTCTCATCACTTTGGAACCCAACCGAATAACCGTAACTTAGTGGTATCGGTCACATGGGGAATGGAATTTTTGGAACGACCCCAACCAGGATTGCCAAATGAGTAAAGCACCACTTCGGTTAGGGTTAAAAGGTTACATCAGGAAGCAAGAATTCCTACGGAAGTTCCAAGTTAGCGGCAGGACATGACCTATACAGTACCAAGGATACCATAGTTCCTTCTAAAGGTCAAGTACTCATAGGGACTGCATTAGCCATCGGACTACCAATTGGAACATATGCCCGTATTGCACCACGGAGTGGATTGGTAGTCAAGCATGGTATTTCTATTGGAGCCGGAGTAGTGGATTTGGACTATAGGGGAGAGGTTAAGATCCTCCTAGTCAACACTACTGACAAGGCTTTTTAGGTACGGACCGGAGACCGCCTAGTGCAAATGATTGTCGAAAGAATTGATGAGAGAGAGCTTCATGAAGTCAGGGAGTTGGAAGATACTGAACGAGCAGGTCCAGGATTTGGAAGCTAGGGTATCCACTTGGAGGAAACTCAGCCGCAATTATGTTTCCTACACTCTAATGCCAAACACGAGTTCCTGGACACAACGGATAATGCTATTGACCCAATATGCACTAAAGGACAAACCTTAATGTCCCATGCAATAATTGCTAAGTGCGAGCTCAAGAAATTTGATGTCAACTTTATGGCAAGGGTAAAAAAGAAAGCATAGGATGAATAAGAGTCGACGCGTATGAAGTGGGAGTTACAACAATTAGGGGACAATGGCAAGCCAATGCCAAAACAAGGGACCATGACGGATGGAATGCTATTCTACAAAGAACGCCTATATATTCTCCAGGACGAAACTTTGCAAACCGATATTGTAAAAGGTTGTCATGACTCAAAAGTTGCAGGACATTTCGGTCAAGAAAAAACTCCAGAGATTATCGCTAGGGATTTTTACTGGAAAGGAATTACAACTGGATAAACAACTATGTACGGTCATGTACAGAATGCCAAAAGGCCAAGGCACCAAGGCAGGCACGCTTTGGCCTACTTCAACCATTGCAAGTACCTTTTGCAGCTTGGGCATCTACCTCGGTAGATTTTATTACGCAACTACCCAAATCTCCAGGATACAGCCAAATTATGGTTATAGTTGACCGACGCACAAAAATGGCACATTTTATTGGTCTGGAGGAAAATGCGAGTGCAAAGGATGTCGCTCTGGCATTTATCAAAGAAGTTTGGAAACTTCATAGTCTACCAACCGAAATCATCTCCGACATGGACGCAAAGTTTGCCGGAGAATTCTGGGAATCTCTGTGCAAGATGTTAGGCATAAAGAGAAAAATGTCTACTGCATACCACCCTCAGACTGATGGACAAACAGAAAGGGTCAACCAAGTGCTGGGAGGATACATGCGGATATTTGTCAACTATGATCAGGATGATTGCTACCACCTTTTACCATTAGCCGAGTATGCATACAACAACTCGGTAACAAGCGTTCATGGAATAACACCATTCTTTGCAAATTATAGTTACCACACTCAAACAGAATGGATAAAGGAGCGGGAGGCCCAGAATCCCGAAGCTACTATGTATGCTCACTGGATGAAAACAATACTTGAAAAGGTAAAGGAATCTCTGGAAAAGACTCGGGAAGGAATGAACAAATAATATGACCGCAAGGCTCACAGCCAACCAGACTTCAAAACTGGTGATTGGATTATGCTAAATGCAAAGAATATCAGTACTAAGCGACCATCCAAGAAGTTAGCACCAAAATTATACAGTCTATTCAAAATCCTGGAGCAACGCGGAAACCTTGCCTACAAGGTAGAATTATCTGAACACCGGAAAATCCATCCAGTATTCCATGTATCGCTACTTGAGCCATACAGATCGTAGGTTCGACTAGGCCGTGAACAACCACCCATTACACCAGAAGGTGTTGAAGGTGACCAAGAATGGGAGGTGGAAAAAATCATTAAGAGTGAGATAATCTCTTATGAATGAAGATTCAAAGGACGGTCAAGAACCATCCAAGAACTTCGATACTTTGTTTAGTGGAAGGGATGTTTAGAAGAGGAGAACACCTGGGAACCACCTGAGCACTTACAACATGCTCAAGGATTGGTAGAAGATTTTCATAAGGAAAATCCGGATATGCCAAGGTTGGGCTAGGTAGTATCTCCGAAAAGGTTTTTCCTGCTGTGGCCAAGTTATCGCA
Source organism: Tuber calosporum (assembly GCA_003316355.1). Lineage (NCBI taxonomy): Eukaryota > Fungi > Ascomycota > Pezizomycetes > Pezizales > Tuberaceae > Tuber > Tuber calosporum. Next base: position 39,153 of record QFET01000409.1, on the reverse strand, counting down.
GAAAGTTTTTTAAACCTACCGGATGGAGTACTAAAAGGTTATATTGCTTCGGGATGAAGCCTGGAGAGGGGGAGCTGATGTTACACATATGGGAAATAGCATAAATTAGTTGATGTGATAGTATTTAGAACCAGGAGGTTACTATATGACTACAACCCATGCTGGCAAGAAGTAGTGTCTATAGCAGAGCTGCTCAGCCTCGGTGAAAGATCTAGACTCTAATGTATAGAGGACTATGACTCTTGATAATCCGCATGCATATGCACTTGAGTGCATATATGTAGGAGAGATGGCCATCCAGACTGATCCACTGGTATTCCGTAAGAGGTTGGCAACTGGGCTACATCTACTTGAAATTGGTTCATTTGGCAAATGAATCGAAGGCTATTTACTGGTGGAGGGCTAGACACCGTCAGAATACTAAATAGTTCGGGGGATCATTTGACCAAGCGGGGCATACATTTTCAGGGTCAAACTGGGTTTCCACTTAACATAACCCTGGCCATGTAATCTAAGGATACTGCATATATATAGCTAACATAAGTAGCGGGAGAATTGTATAAATAGCTAGCAGTTCCTGATAGTTAAGGGATCATCAAGCAATGCAGAAGAGACGTTAACAATATATTCAGTTTTAGTTAAAAACAACTTTAAAGCTCTCGAGAAATATCTTTACCCTTGTTCTTTGTTCTTACCGGAGCTTTCCTGACAACTCTCCTACCTTCTCAATACAAGCACGGCCTAGGCAATTCAGCAGTACAGAATTGGCTACCCCATAACATAGGGCAAGCCCTGTCCAGAACCAACCGCGGACAAGCGGATACACCATTTAAATTCGAAAACAGGCCTACTCAGGATGTGAGACTATGGCTACTAAATTGCGAGGACTACGTTGGGAGAAACCCTTGGCAATGGGAAAATGATGATGAACGCATCAAGTATGCATTAGGAAGAATGGAAGGAACCAAGGTGGCCCCTTTCTCAATCACATATTGAAAGAAAATGACTGGGGACCTCGGGTTCCCCAAACATGAGGGTTATGATTTCAGGGTTACTTTCCGGGCCGAAGTTACAGAACAATTCTCGGTATTGCACAAGGCACAAAAAGCCTTAGCCGAAATGGAGAAGGTTAGGTTTACAGGGGACATAGAGAAGTATCTCCTTACCAATGAAAACCACAACATTGAGGCCGAAGTATCTGGCATCGCTTGGAGAACCATCATTCAGCGGCAACTTCCTATCGAGGCCATACGTACGCTATCACATGAGAATCATGACTTGGATAGCGAATGGATCAAGGCAGTCCGCAGCGTCACCAAAGCGGAAGAATCGTTCAAGGAACAACAAGGGCTATTCAGAAAACACGACCTTGGAAAAAGTGACTCCCAGAAAAGAAAACGGGAGGAGGAATCCAACCCTTACAAGACCACTGCTGGGAATAAAAAATGGAAAGCCCTAAGGCAGCAGAAAGGGCAGCCTACAAATTGAAAAAACAAGTTTATAAAGGGAAAAAAGCCCCCACTGACGGAAAGGTTGAGCACACAAATTGGATTGAAGCTCATAAAGGAATCCCTAAGGACAATATTGAAGAACGAGAAAAGGCCAACCAATGCACTCGTTGCACATTGGCAAACCATACATGGAAATTCTGCCGAAAACAGGCCCAATAATCGGTTATAGGGCAGAAACGGGGAAATCTCAAACCCCAATATCGAGGACTCCAGATAGCAAAGGCGCAACCAGAACCGACGACTAGGGTGAACCAAGTCAACCACCCCAGGATTTGGGAACTGGACAACATGGAGGAAACCTACAAGAAGGTTTTCAGGCACCAGCAATGACGGCGACCGGGTACTCGGTTATGGACCCCTTACCGAAACCGAAATCAACAAGGGGGCTCGACCTTTGCAAGGTCCTACTAGCAGGTATAGTGCGCTTCTCCGTGGGAAACCCAAAACAAAGCGAGGGTCACGAAAAGCAATCCAGACCTACGGGAGTATCGCAAAGCTAAGAATAACAGGCAAGCAAGAAGTGATTAACTTGGACGGTGGCTCATGGTAGTCCGGGACTAACTCAGGGAATCTGAAACTCAAAAAGAACAAAGCGGAGCGTCACATTTGGTGTATATCAGACCTCAGTACGGAATACGGTCAACTAAACCCGCATCCTTACAAAGGCCTAAATCCCCCAAGAGCTCCAAGGAAGAGTGGATAGACCAGCGCTGACTAGGGACTTCTTAAGAATAACAAGGGGAAATCAGTCTAGCCTGGATCGTGAGAAGCCTTACAGAAACGAAATATATTACAAGTCGACTGGACAACGGAATAGTTGGAGAAATGGAACAGGATCCCCGACATCAAGAAAAATGAAGTGGAAGAGAATGAGTAACTACGGCTACCTAGTTCACACACTAAATGGAGCCGGGTAAAACCGTCACGAACCTGGACTCCTGCTCTGTGGACAGGATTGGCACAATAGACTCATGGGGTAAAACGAGGCGATCCGGGAAGAATCCCCGGAGTCCAAATACGCTGATATAGTCAAAAAGATACGAGTACGGCTCCAGTAAACACAAAAGTGTGGGCTGAGAAGGCCAAATGGCAGGTGTATGGGAACCCTTCGGCAATGGGTAAAGACCGCTAGTAGTGTGCTGCCCAGTGCACCAAAGACAGAGATTTTAGTTTGTCTGAGGAGGCTTAAATAGCCGAAACCGTGCGGGCATGGTAACAAACACCCTAAGTTACCACAACAAGGAAAATGTCATACAAAAGACCTGCACAGGCCAATAGCGGCCCTAATAAAATAAATAAAACCGCAGCACCTGTCCCGCCTTGTTATTCATGCCCAGAATGCAGGGCAACAATTGAAGCAAATGGAGAACGGATCCCGATCCATGTTTTATTAGACTCAGGGTTTAATATATTCCTACTTAACCAAGAACTGGTTAATAAACATCGCTTACCATACCACACCCGCACAAATAGATTGGACATTTACACCTTTGAAGGAACCACAGCAGCAAATGAGGGAAAACACTACCCACAACCTATTCTCTTAGAGATCGGAAGCAATGAACACCGATCTCACATTTCTTGTGAAATTGCCAATGCTGGCAAATATGACCTAATCATCCCATTTGGATGGTGGTATACAGAACATCCTATAAGGCATATTGAGGATGCGCAAAAATGGATATTTAAAGACGAGAAATGCCAAAGTCATGTTAATGATGAAGGCATAGACTTGACATTTGAATGGGAAGAAACCATGGCACATGACCCTGAAGCACGATACATTGGAAGAATCGAAATAGCACCCCCTCCAGAGACAAAAGAGATTCTGCAAATACCTCAGGAATACCAGGAATTCAAGAGGGTTTTTGCACCAGAAACAGCAGAGAAACTAGCAGGAAGAAGAATTTTGACCACGCCATCGACTTGATATCCGGCGCGGTACCGCCATGGGGCCCGATATATTCTGGTCTGCCACCAGCTGGATTTGCTTCGCAAATACCTGCAGAAAATGCAGGATCAAGGGAAAATTGTGGAAAGCAAATCTCCTGCTGGGGCTCCAATCTTATTTGTCCCTAAACCTGATTGTTCAATGAGGCTATGTGTGGACTACCGGCAGTTAAATAAGCTAACGGTAGCCAACAAATACCCACTACCCCTAATGAGCGAGCTCAGGGACCGCGTGGCTGGGGCTCAAATATACACTAAGCCTGACTTAAAAGATGGCTATCCCCCCCTATGAATAAAGGAAGGAGATGAGTGGAAAATAGCTTTCCGTACCCGATACGGCCACTTTGAATACAAAGTAAATCCCATTCGGACTGGTAAATGCGCCAGCCATATTCCAAGCCATGATGAACCAAATTCTTCGCGAATTCTTAGAACACGGAGTGGTGGTCTACCCAGACGACATCCTAATTTACTCCAAGACTGAGAAAGAACACCTTGACTTGGTCAATAAGGTACTCTCTCGCTTGGAGGAATATGATTTAGTGGTATCGACCACCAAGTCAGTTTTTCATGTCTATACAGTGGAATTTTTGAGGTATATTGTGGCAATTGATGGAGTTACCATGAGTGAAAGCAAGGTCGAGAGCATAAAAAATTGGAAGGCACCAAGGTCGGTTAAGGAGGTGCAAATATTCATTGGGTTTGCCAATTTTTACAAACGTTTCATTAAGGATTTCTCCAAAATCTGCAAAGCAATAACCGAAACGTTGAAGGGTGACCCCAGAAAATTCAGCTGGGGGCCGGAACAAGACGGGGCATTTGAAGAACTTAAGAAAAGATTCATCTCGGCCCCTATACTCTGTCATTTCTACCCTGACAGAGAAACAATTGTGGAAACACAAGCTACCGATTTTGCGCTAGGATGTGTCCTCTCCCAGTTTAAAGACAAAAAGCTACATCCGGTGGCTTTCCATTCACGAAAGCTGAGCCTAGCAGAGCGAAATTATGAGATCCATGACAAGGAACTATTGGCGATTCTGGAAGCATTTAAAGAGTGGAAACAGTACCTGGTGGGAACAGAAAAACCAGTGACTGTGTACACTGATTACCAGAATCTACAGAACTTCCTTACAACTAAGGTATGGAATCCACGGCAAATACGATAGGCTCAGCAACGAGTGAACTACAATTTCAAAATTGTCTACCGACCGGGAAAATGAGGCGTAAAGCCAAATGCACTAAGCCAACGGTCGGAGTACCATCCTGAGGAGGGAGCTGCGCATAGCGAACTGTCAATACTCAAGCCTTCTCACTTCTAAATCACACTGGTACATTTAAATCAGCCAGAAAGGGAGGAAAGAATAATTGGAACCGTGGCTACTGATTTCTTGCGTATAAAATTGCTAACTCCAAAAGCACGAATGCCAACAAAAGGGTCCCGACTAGCAGCTGGTCACAACTTGTATGCACTAGAAGACTTTATAATTCCGGTCAAAGGACAAAGGATGGTGGAAACTGGAATATCCGTCGGATTACCAAAAGTCACCTATGCCCGGTTGGCACCACGCAGTGGAATGGCCGCCAAATTTGGGGTCAGCACTGGTGGAGGAGTAATAGACGCTGATTATACTGGAGAAGTCAAGGTTATCATAAGTAACCATGGAAACCAAGATTGCCAGGTTCGCAAAGGGGACCGAATGGCACAAATGATAATTGAGAACATACACATGGCGGAAGCGATAGAAGTGGACGGTCTAGCAGAAACTGCAAGGGGCAAAGGCGGATTTGGAAGCACTGATGTATCACCCAGCCGATCTGGTGCAATAAAGACCCAGGTAGTGGTTGCATACTTGCAAGCGGACCAGGCCGACAATGAGTTTCTTGATGAAACAGACCATCAAGCAAAACAAGGTAAAGGGATACTCCTAATGTCTAATGCTATAATGTCCAAGGTTGATATTAGGAAATATGACCTGACATTATTAAAAACCATTAAAGAGGCAGGCCAGAACGATGAAGACTGGCAAGAACGTAAGCGAGAATTGGAAATGTTAAACCATAAGTGTAAACCATTACCAAGTCACAGGGCAGTAACGGAAGGACTGATATACTATAAGAATCGCTTACATATTCCTGACAACGAACAGCTGCAGACAACTATAGCCAAAGGTTGTCACGACTCTAAAGTAGCTGGACACTTTGGACAAGAGAAGACTCTGGAAATTGTTACGAGAGACTTTTATTGGAAAGGGCTGACCGCGTGGATAAATGACTACGTACGGTCATGTGACGAATGTCAACATAATAAATCCCCACGACATGCGCGGTTCAGTCTGCTGCAGCCTCTGGAAGTTCTATTCGCAGCCTGGTCATCCATATCGACCGACTTCATCAAACAACTACTAGAATCACAAGGAAGAACACAAATTATTGTAGTCGTGGATAAGTTTACAATGATGGGTCATTTCATAGGGCTGGAAGGAAATGCAACTGCCAAGGAAGTTGCAAACGTATTCTGGAGGGAAGTCTGGAAGCTACAGGGACTTCCAGCGGATATCATATCCGACATGGATGCAAATTTTCGGGAGAATTCCCTGAATCCCTATGCAATACCTTGGGTATAAAGCGAAAGATGTCAACGGCGTACCACCCGCAAACTGATGGACAAACAGAGAGGACCAACCTAGTGCTGGAAGGATACCTAAGAAACTTTGTCAATTATGACCAAACGGACTGGTACCAGCTGTTACCACTAGCCGAGCATGCCTGCAACAACTCAGTAACGAACGCATATGGCATGTCGCCCTTCTACGCAAACTCTGGATTCCACTCACAAACAGAATAGTTGAAGGAACGTGAAGCCCAAAATCCAGGCGCCCAGCTATATGCACACTGGATACAAACAATACACCAACAGGCCAGAGAAGCGTTGGAACAAACGCGGGAAAATATGAGCAAATATTATAACCGCGAGGCTAAGCAGGAACCAGACATCAAGGTCGGGGACCTGGTCATGTTAAATGCAAATAATAAAAGGACCAAACGACCCTCGAAGAAGCTTAGCCCCAAGCTGTATGGCCCGTTTAAGGTATTAGAAAAAAGAGGTGAACGTGCCTACAAACTAGAAATATCACCAAGATGGATGATCTATCCGATATGTCATGTATCAAGGTTGGAACCCTATCGAACATCCAATCGACTAGCAAGGGAACAACCTCCCCGCGAGCCATAAGAATTCAATTCAGATTTTGAAAGGGAAATCCAAAGAATCGTGAAGAGGGAAATAATCTCTTATACATGGTGTGTGGAACGTCGGAACTGACCGATGTGTGAGTTACGGTATTTTGTAAAGTGGACTGGCTGTTCCGAAGATGAAAATACTTGGGAACCACCAGACCACTTAGAGCATGCACAGGAATTAGTGGAGGCGTTTCATAGGGAGAATCCGGATATGCCACAGCGGGCAGATGTTGAATGACAAGGAACTGGTTTTCTTAGTGTTGCTAAGCAAACGCGTTAGGTTTTTCACCCTACCAAGTCGATTCCAAGAAGGGATTGATATATTTCGGAAAGTGTTTAAGTTGGGGTTTTATGGTTAGAAAATTGTTGTTTATTTAGTTTGTTTTTTTTATTGTTATTTTTGGGTCCCTAACGAGAGGGTAACCTTGGAAAAGCGATTCTGGAGAAACCGCACAGAGGAGGGAGCTCGTGTTAGGCACTAACGACTCCCAAGAGGATTATATGACTTTTCAGAAGGAACTGCATGAATCTGAACCTCTATAGGCAATTACGCCCCGGCGGCCCCGGCGTTCGCCCTGGAAGTCGACACTGGCACCTTGTGCAGTTGCTCGTTTACTAAGGAAAACGAAAAACTGGAGCACATCTTGTAAGCCCGTAGACGTCATCGCCGTCTGTCCGACTGGATGCTGTCCGCAGGGTATATGAGAAGGCATCTCTGGTTACACTGGGAAGTTGAACGAAGCAATTCTGTCAAGAACTCGTGGAGTTACACCCAGATCAAGTCAAGAGAGCCCGGGTAGTCCTAGAAGGGTATGAATACGCGATTAAAGTAGGCTACTCCGATACACACCGAGAGTACGCTGACGCCCACGTGATTCTATAAGGTCAATGAACCTATCGGAACAACTTGATAAGGAGAGGCAGTGAAGACGAGAAGGTATTGGCTCCATCGTGAGCACTAGTCATCCTGAGAGCCAGCTGCAGAGCCGGATAGGACGGCACGAAGCAGTTTCGGCCAACGACCAAGCTGGCCCCTAGAGTTCTAACAAGTTATTGGTACGTTCTAAACGTGGCGGCCATATCTTAACAGCCGAAAGAAGGTTGACAATACAAACCAAGGTGGTCCACACCCTCAGAGACGTGGAGAGCTCTGATCATACCATTAGCTGTGTGGGGGAAGAGAAAGTTTTCAGGGTCAAAGCGGGTTCACTCTCGGATTAAGAGACGAAGGTTGGGACGAAAAATACCTGTTTGTATGTAACCCAGCTGTCGTCCGCGAACACTCACTCATGGGATATAAATATCGTAGTGCCTCCCGAGCTTTAGCCATCATCAAGCAACGGAGAAGAGATCTTATCAATATCATAAGTTTGACTCAAAATCTTTACCTACGAGCCTTCCTAGACAATCTCTGTTTACGAAAAAAGATTTAAGCCTAGCCTGATTTGCTTGCCCTAAGAATCAGCTACCCTTAACAAATTGGCCCTAAGGCGGAGAAGGCGGGGGCAGGAGGAGTCCTTTGCTCTAAAGGTGGAGAATGATGGAAATGAGGGAGGCAGCTGAGCTGTAGCCGAGTTGATTTCGGGAGAGGAGCAGGCTAGCCACAGTGAGGCCATCCTGCAGGGATGAAGGAGGAGCGAGTTCAGAGGGGGGAGGCAAACCTCACAGGGCAGGATGGATACTGCAGTTGATGAGAAGCAGTTGGTTACCCACCTATTGACCTTGTTCCAAAAGACTTCCATGTTCCCCATCATTACGGCATTAGGGGGACGGAGGTCTGCTCCTTATGAGCGGACGGGTAGAATCAGACCCATAGCCAGCCTGCAGTTGAGATAGGAGACTACGCCGATGCCAGCAGGAGAGAGTTGCCTCAGTTGACTCAAGGCCCCTTGCGCAAGGGCTAGTCTCTGGAGGAAGTGAGTGGAGGTTTCCAACAAGAGGGAGAACAACTATCCTAGCCAGCTAACTATGGAAGAAGGGTGGAAAAGACTCCCTTCAAGAGAAGGAGGAGCCAGTGAGGTGGGAGAGTGATCCAATGGAGTAGGCCAGTGAATGAGTTCAGTTTAGGGAACGGAGAAGGACACTGCGAGAGGGGTGCCCTTGCTGCAGAGGCGAGTGTGGTAGTGTTCATTAAGTGGTTTGTTCCTCCGGTTTGACCCAGATGCAACAGTTACTGTAAAATTATCAACATCGGAAAACCTAATCCCCTTCGAGATGGACAAGTGTACGGAAGATAGATAAATTAAAAATAACAAAGGAGAGATAGGAGGGCCCTGGGAGGCCCCCGCTTGAATAAGTAAGAAAATATTAGTATAGCGCTGAAAAATCAGTTGTCATTAGCGCTCAGTGAAAAAGCAACGAACCTCAGCAACCATCAAAGGAGATACGCCTGAGGCGTAGAGAAGAGAAGATAAACAACCAGAGGAAATATTATCAAAGCCCCCTTTGATGTCAAGGAAGAGGGTAGAGGTCTTGATGGCTGCACGCTGTAGTATGCAGACTTCGTGTATATGGTCAGTTCATGCGTCGAAGATTCTTAATCATAAAAGCGAGCCGCAATGGTTTGGCTGGATGCGGCCTACAGTGTAGGCGATCAGTGATAGACAGGTTGCTATTCTCCTTTGCAGGAACTTAGAGATATTTTCTAGTAGGACAATGACACGCAAGAAGGAGGCGGAGTTATAGTCGTATTTGCCGGGCTTGCAAAGGACAATGCCGTTGGCCTTTTTGAGAGAGGGGGGGTGGAAACCAAAGGTCCAAAGGGGACCTAGGTGGGCAGTAAGGAAGGTGGGGTTGATGCTGTTGATCCTTTGCTATATACCATAGTGGATCAGGTCAGGACCAGGAGCGGAGGTGTTGGAGGACTTACGGAGTACAAGAATGACTTCATGTTTTTGAAGTGGCAGGAAGTCTATAAAGGGTCGCAGGATGGACAGCGAGGGAGGGAAAAATTGATGCCAGAGGGAGGTGTTGACTTCGGCAGGTGTCGTGGCATTGGGAAAGGAGGCGAACCAGTGAGGGTGGCCTCTCCTGGCAATCCGAAAGGCAGCCCATATTGACTTTTGGTCCAATGAGGCGAGGACAGAGTTCCTGTATAATGCCTTAACGTTTTTTATGGCCTTGAAATATGCAAGTCGGGCAGGCAAGGTACTTTCAGAGAGGGTAATGGAGGGGAACAGGCAGAATAACCTTGCTTTCTTGTTGAAAGCTTGATGCAATTGTCATAGCTCAGCTGTCCACCATGGCTTTGACCAGAAGCAAGGCCGCTTGGTTGGCAGGTGTAGGGCTAGGAGAGTGGTGAGGGTACCCAGGTGGCCTTCGAACCAGGCATCAAGTGAGACTCATGTAGGGAGCAGAGCAGGTTCTAGGATTGATAGATCTGTAACAAGAGGTGAGAGAGTATGCCAATTTCTTTTTGTCCAATTCGGGGTTGGGGTTGGGTTGGCACAAATAGTGCGTCAAGGATTATGGTAATTGGGACATGGTCAGAGCCCTTGAGTGGGAGGGTGACACCCAATGAACTAACCAAGGGAGCAAGGGAGGAATTCGCAAAGGCAAGGTCCAAGACTCCTGGTCTGGTATTTACCATTGAAGGGGAACTTAGTAAATACACCTGGTGTATTTAGAAGTCAATAGCCTAGCTCTGAGGCAAGGTCAAAATAGAGGGAACAAAGGTTAACTTCAGTATCTGAAAGAACCCACAGGGGGTCAGGAGTTGAAAGGTCGAGGTTCAAATCCCCTACCAATAGGGTAGGGAAGGCATGTACCCTAAACAAGGATGGTGGAGTGATTGTGCGGAGGTGGGAGGAGCGCTTAGTGGTGGAGTAAGTATTGTAAACACGAAAGACCCTATCAGCCGCATTAAACAGGCCTGAGGAGGGGTGAACATTAATTGCCCTGAAATCCAGCCGGTCAAAAAAAACTGTTAGCAATGCAAAAACTTGCATAAAATCAATGATAGCACAAATGGCAACCCTATGTTTGACACCATTAGCAGTAGATGGAGCCAAGGGTTTATAAGAGGAAAATATTCGTAGCCACCGTTGAAAGACTGGAGGATCTTGCAGGGCGACCAAGTGAGGGGGAGTGGGCATACCCTAGAGGCTATTAAATAATGAAAGAAACAAATTCCAGCCCCCAAGGCAGTTGTGCTGAATGAGTGTAAGGGTAGTGCTAAGAACCTACGTCAGGGAAGGGGGGTCCAGTGTGGGACTCATTGGCAGGAGAAGCCCAATGGGCCATGATGGATCGGGGAACTGGAGAGCCAGGTGGGGACTGGTGCAAAAGACTTGTGGCAAGGGTCAGCTGGAGCACCAGTCTGTAGGATTAGCTGTCAGGGGGTGGTGAGATTCATGGCGGCAGTGGTGGGGGAGGGAGTCCTGAGCGCGTCGGCTAGTGGGAGTACGTCTTTGTCCGTGTCGTCATCAGGTGCAAGGGCATTCTCATGTCCAGAGGTGGTGTCATTATCAATGTGGGGGAGGGGGCGAGATGGGCAGGAACGGTCTGTCCCAGGATGTGGTCTTGCACAACTAGAACATGTGAGGGTGGAGGCGTGACAGCTTCCAGCAACTGACTTACTCTTACCGCCCTTATGGCATATGGGATAGGGGCAGCGATGAACTGCTCCATAGGCGCCAGAGCATAGAGGGGGCAGGTGGGAATGGTGGATATGCACATGGGGGAGGGGTGGCGGTAGAGCCAGCACTTCCGATATTGCATAAATTTATCCAGAGTAGTGGGCCTTTTCGACCATGCGCTGTCGTGAGAACTGGCGGATAGTGGAGCCAAGCGTACAGAGATTGTCTGTGGTAATAGTAACTGCTACGGATGTAGTGGTCTTCATAGCTCGGATGTCAGTGTCAGTTTGGAGGAAGTGTGCTGAGTAGATGGTAACATCAGTTGCATTATGGAGTAACTCAGAGAGGGCAGGGAAGAGCACAGCCCGGTCCTCACCAGTTACAACCGGAAACCGCTAACCATTTATTCACTGTTCCCAGTAAATATGTTGGACACATATATGAAGTATCCTTAGAAACATGGACCATAGTATAAAACAGTGGAAACACGGCTAGACCCTGAAGAGGTCTACCTACACTATAGCAAATATTGCCCCAGTTTATGTATTACTCTGAGGCGGTCAAGAACCCCACCAGAAGATAGCCTCTAATCTAGTTGCCAAATCAACTAATCTCTGTTTGATGCTGCCTATTTGTAAACATCCTACAGAACATCTGGTGATCAGTCTGGATAGCTGAGTTCCTTGCATATATGCACTCATATGAAGATGCATTTGGATTATCAAGAACATAGAATAAGTAATAGAAGCACTAGGATAAAGAACTTTATTTTTTTTCCCTGTGGCATGCCTAGTTCTGTATATGATGCTACTTCTGGCTAGTATTGTTTATATTTAATATAGTCACCTCTCAACACTATATACTATCAGATCTTTTGAGCCAAAAGTCCAGTCCGATATTGCATGTGTGTAACAGATAGCTTGACCGCTTATCCGACATATGAGGTTCCAATACCTCCCTAGTGTTTCCTACAAGGTGGAAACAGCAATTAATAAATAAGGGGTGGTCCTTTTTAAGAATTTCCCTCCAGACCAGGAAGCTCTGGCAGTGAAGGAGTTGTTTATCGGCATATCAAGCGCAACTCCTGTGCGAAAGGTTCCTCCCTCTATACCAATATGTATTAACTTATTTAAAGCTAATAGGCACAGCCTTCCCCACTGTCTTACTAGTACTCTATAAGGTATACTGGTCCCCAGCACAACAGCACTTGGTAAACTCTGTCAGGCATTCCTCTCTCCCATTATCGATGGTTGAAAACTCCGTATCTCAGCCCTAAGCCGACTGCTTTCGTATTTGCCACCCTAGTGATATAGGCTTTGCACTCGGCGTACACATATATGAGGGAAGTCTGTAGCACTGGGAAATCTAGAGTATTCCCACTGTGACAAGGCAATCTGTACAGGGTGATGGAAGGTGTGTGATCCCTATCATGCTGACGATAGGGTTCATGCAAAACTGGATTTGTACGATGGAGCAGACAGTTGTGGAGTCAGGAGGAGTTGGCTGGGTTGTTTAAGCCCCCTTCTCCGGGTTGACTAGTCTGCTAACAAGTCCCAGCATTCTCTGTCAACCACATCCCCCTGCGCTGGTACCCTTCTAGTAAACCCACTCCTAAAGTATACAACAGCATAAACAATTCTGGGGCCCTTCTTCACCCTCTCTGATCCCTTAGCCCTTTCCACCACCGCTCACTTCCCAGGCTCAGTTGAAAGTACCTGCCAGAAATACAACAATACAACATAACCCCACCTCTACCTCAATAACATAATGACACAACTGGCTTATTCTACCATGAGGGTTAGTCTTAATCAAAACTATCTTGGCAGCGAACAGGTAGTGGCGTAATGCAATGCAAAATACAACTAGGATTCATGTCAGGCCATGTGACTACATAAAGGATCCTTGTTTGATAAGCTATTTCACCCAAGGGATCATTCCTAATGGCGGATAGAGATTAAAAAGTAAAATTGGAAGTAGGGTCAAATAAGAAATATTTGATATGGTTCCGGAAGTCTAGACTCACGACCAATTTTCAGATATAAAATGTGACAAAATTGCAGTCACTCCAAGTGTAACACCACTAAAAGTGGTTACTCTTATCCCTAGATTAACCAACCCTTAAGTTTAAATTTGTATTCTACAATATATGTTTTGTGGTTTTTTAATTCAATCCAATTCATGATTTGTACAACCAATATTGCAGTTAATTTTTATGTTAGTTAAAGAGTCCACAGTCCTGCTTTTATTACTAATTATGTGCCTGCTAATAGATTGAGAGTATTGCTAACTGTAATCACAGAGTTTATAGAAAGCAAAACAAGTTGGGAATCAAGTAAATGGAGGAACAAAATAGCTGTATCTGAGCAGTGCAAAGAACAGCAGCAGGCTGCAACAAGAGACCGAGTACGAAAGCACCGAGCTGCACACACTTCAGAGTCTACAATATCACGATTCTGACCCATAACCGACTGCGAGAGTGCACGAAGGAGCCGCTTAAAGAAAAAACAACTTCATGCCAAGCGGAACTGTAGCCTAATGAGTGACCTCCCTTTACCCGCTCAGTAAATCACTAAACCAACCACATCGCAGAAGAAAACTAGGCAGTATCGTATATGTCTTCAAATGCGACTTCATTATCAAAAACCTATTTCTCTTACCAAAAGTTAGCGGAATCAAAGATATTATGCCACAAAACAAGCAATCACAACTCAGCGCTTTTGTTGACAACTCAATCCAGAGTGAGGTATGTAGTGAAATATGCATATTTGAGGTGAGAGGTAAACTAAATAGGTCACTCTAGGATTGGAAAAGCCAGCTTGAAAAACAAGCATATCCCAGTTGGCCCCGGCTAGGGGGACCTTGTCGAATCATGAAGGAGCCAATCCTTAAGTCAGTATTACAGAGGCTAACAAGGCAGATGAAGTCACTGCCTGCAACAATCAGAGGCATAGGAATAAATTTACCGCAGGGCTGGCATGAGCAGCTTTATGTATTTTTAAAGCTAAGTTAAAGGCAGATATACAATTGAATTTGGCAGAACTACAGATAGTGCCTACAGAGCCTGTTAGTCCACAAAGGTCCAGGAAGGATTTAGTACTAGTAGATTCCAAGGAAGGAAGATGGGATAGATGGGTAATGGAGCATATCTTAAGGCAGGAGGTGGATTATGTTCAATTGGGAAGACTACCAGCTCCCAGGCAAGAGAAGCATGCAAAGTTGGTGAGGTGGATAACTGATGAGGGGACAATACTTGCGATGAGAGAATATATGGCACTTCTAGGCGAATGTAAGTCTCTTTCATGTATATGTTGAATGTTATCCAAGATTATTGCAACAAGGACTGATTTGCAAAATTAAAAACAATGAATTCTGCTGGCCTGGCCCATGCTATAACCAATTATTGGAGTGAAACCTATAAAGGGCAAGATGAAACACCATCAGAGGATTCCTGTTTGCCAATGATCTCCCTGGCTGGAACCCATAGAAAAATCAAAAGTATGCTTTCTAGTAGATCAGCATGCACTTGGTTGTTGAAGTTAGGATGGAATTAGAAAGAGGTGAAAATATGCATCTACAAGGATGGCTATGACAGAGAAGATATTAAGCAATATCGCGATGTTGTCGTCCTGTCTCGAATGCAGGCTCTTGTGTCTCAGATGATGGAGTGGGATGAGGCCCCGAATTAGATCCAGAGGTCCTATGGGAGCAGCAGTCGACCAATCGTATTCATTCTACATAATTAATATACCTTTAACTCAAATGATGGACAGAAGAAGATATGGATTCATAAAGATCATGTCCCAATCAGGAAAACAGGGTGTGGCCAAGGTCATCACAATTCTGATTTTCATACCTTGGTTGGTCGCCTGGGGAAGGGAACTGTCTATCAAGTTTTGAAGTGCGGGGGGGAATGTTTGGTGGACTGGAGACTTGCGCTGAAAACTGCTTAAGGAGAAGGCAATTCCGACATTCGAGACATGATTTCCAGGATGCCAAGGACTGTGGGCTTTTGATAATGCCAAGATCCATCAAAAGTATTCAGTTGATGCCGTTCAAGTTGCAAATATAAATCTTGCTCCTGGTGGAAAAAATAAGGTTCCAATGTGTAATGGATACTATATTCATCCCAACTATCCTGGAGTTGGAGATAAACAGGCAATGATGATAGCTGATGGTTGTCTGAATGTTTTACATATTCTTTTGGAAGAGTGTTGCCTTTGGCTTCAAGGTCAAAACTTACTTACTCAATGCTCTATACCTGGTACAAAACCAGGAGAAAGAAAACTGAATGCTGCTTGCCAACATACAACCAATAGCAACTGTTATGCCTGTGCAATCCTCTCATCCCAGCATGATTTTCTGACTCAGAAGTGTCAAATACAGGAAACCTTGGAGGCTGCTGAACATCAAGTGATTGGCTACCCTACATCATTGTTTGTCAAACTTCTTGAGTATTTTTCGTAATAAGCAAAGATATATACTCACTCATATTGTGAATACTCCTTTCCTGCCTTAGTACGCACTGTTCCAGTTGCACTAATACAGATTCCAAACCTGCTGATTTAGATATACTATGAACAGACGCTACGGATGATTGATGCATATCAAACAAAATGGTATATGGTTCTGATAACTTTAAGAAGCATATATATACAAGATACTTATCGCATCGACGAATTGCGGCTTCTAAACTCCATGTAGAGTAATTCATGCAAGTGATCTTGGATTTAAGTTTTTGTTTCTTGTTTCACCAAGTATTTCATAAACCATATTTGCTTAGTAACTTTATAATTCAATTACAAAAATCGATTTCTTCTCGTTACAAATTCAGTATTTTTCAGGAGTGTTACGCCATTAACGAAATTACTATTGTTGTAACAATCTGTTTTGCTATATCATCAAGTTTGAGTTGTTTGAGGTAGGTATTAGGGCAACTTGTATATAAGGTGTTACACTTGGCGTGTCAGCAATTTTATCACATTTTGTGTCTGAAAATTGGTCTAGAGTCTAGACTTCCAGAACTATACTAGACCAGTCCGATGTCACCCAAAGGACGATTTTACTTTTTGGCTCTACTAGTTTAGGAAATACCCTTTTGTCCTCTCATCCTTTCCTGTCGACAAACAAAATTATCTTCTTTTAGTTACCCTATTCTTACTACAAATTACCAAACCTCCTGGTTTGCTCTCACTTTAAAAATTCCACCGGCTTGTATTTCCGGAGTAGCAGCTGTAACAAAACAAAAAAGTCTTTATTTTTTTTTCTTTTTTCTTACAACCAACATTCTGGGCTCTTGTTTTGCTTTTATGAATTATGATTATTTCTCTTCGTCTTTAGCCCCTATTGCCTAAGGTTATATTAGTAGGATACCTCAAATAACAGGATAACTTAATGTATCCTATCGCAGCCATTAAAGTCTGGACCATAAAAGGTAGGTGAGGTTCTGTAGCATCCTATGCTAGGAATCGTGCCAACTTCCATGAATTCCGCTAGAGAGTAAAAATTTAAATTCAATGGTGACTTACAGCCAAAAGGCTAATAATACCGGAGCAGGCCCCAGCCATGACCCTTTTAATTAAGGTAATGTAGCCCTCTAAAACTTAAAAGCTCCTATAAAACTCACCCTGCATATGCTTCTAGGTAATTATGAACTTCGATTTTGCAACAGCGAAGTCCATTTATATAATTTGTAGACATGAAAGCAGGGAGAATATATACAGTACAGTAAACCTTTGGAGGACAGACATATCTCGTTCCAGGTGCAGCATCCTTGCGTCAATATTTAATATTCTCTCCCCCTACCGTACACAGTGTTAATTCAGTCAGGAGTAATGAAAGAGTATACTGTTAAGGGTAGTCAATTCTAAGGGCAAGCAAATCACACTAGGCTGGAGTTTTTCTTCGTAAATGAATATTATAAAGGGGGCCATAGGTAAAGATTTTGGGTAAAACTTATGATCTTGATAAGAGCCGTTCTCCGTTACTTGATGCTGGTTAAAACTCGAGAGGCACTATGATATATATATCCCACATTAATGTGTTCGCGGATTATAACTAACTTACATAAAAACTGGTATTTTTTCCCCAACTTTCATCTTTTAATCCGCGAGAGACTATGCTTTGAGCATTAAACTCTCTCTTTCCCTGTACAGCTGATGGCATTATCAGAGCTCCTGACATCTCTAAGGATTTGGACTCACTTAGTCAGAGTTGTCATCCTTCTTTCCGCTGTTAAGATATGGCTACCTAGTTTGGAACGTACCAATAACTTCTTAGAACTCCAAGGGTCCAGCTTGGTTGTAGACCGAGTCTGCTCCATACTGTCGTATCCAGCTCTGCAGCTGGCTATCAGGATAACTAGGGTTCACAATGGGGCCGATAGCTGCTCTTCTTCACTGCCCTTCCTTATCATCTTGTTCCGATAGGTTAATTGACCTTACAGGCATTATGGGGCGTCAGTGTACTCTCAGTGTGTATCAGAGTAGCGTACTTCAATTGTGTATTCATACTCATCTGGGATTACCCGGGCTCTCTAAGCCTCAACTGGAGTAACTCCTTGGGTTCTTGAGGGAATTGGTTCATTCCACTTCCCAAATATAGCCTGCAATGCCCTATTTTATTCCCTGCCCACAGCATCTCGTCGGACGAACGGCTACGACCAATACAGAGTTACAAGGTGTAGTCCAATTACTGGTTATTATAAGTTAACAAACAACTGCATAAGGTAACTGTGACGACACCCAGAGTGAACACCGGGGCGGGCGGGGTATAATAGTCTGTAAAGGTACAGATTTGTGATTTTCTTCCTGAGTATCATGGAATCCTCTGGGGAGTCATTTGTCCCTAACCCTAGCTGCCTCCACTGAGCTGTTGTCCCAAATCCCTTTTTCACTAGTTACTCTTACTTTAGCCAAAACATAAAATTAAAATTAAAATTAACAAGCCCTCCGAAGAACTAGACTTGGTACGGTAAATAACCTCACCCATTTACTTGGTCACACTAGGAAAACCTTTTCCTTGCATTCAACTTCTGCCGGCTTTGGCATATCGGGATTCTTCCTATGAAAGCCCTCAACCAACCCCTGCCCATGATCTAAATGCATGTGTGGTTCGCAAGTATTTTCCTCCTTTGAACACCCAGTCCACTTTACAAAATAGCGTAACTCCTGCATTAGGCTGTTACCTCCTCCCACCCGCCGGGTAAAAGATATTATTTCTCTTTTCACCATTCTTGCGATTTCCGTTTCAAATATAAATCGATTTCTTCTGGCTAGTGCAGAGGTTGTTCCCTTACTGGTCGATTGGATGTTCGGTCTGGTTCTAACAATGATGCATGAAATAACAGATGGTTATTCCAGCTTGGCGATAATTCTGGTTTGTAGGCGTGTTCACACCTA
This sequence comes from Tuber calosporum, assembly GCA_003316355.1. NCBI lineage: Eukaryota > Fungi > Ascomycota > Pezizomycetes > Pezizales > Tuberaceae > Tuber > Tuber calosporum. Next base: position 20,478 of record QFET01000409.1, on the reverse strand, counting down.
TATTCTGATACCTTAAATGGGCTATAGAACATTGAGCTAAGGTTCTTATACAGTGGCATAGTGATTATGTTTTTTGCATTTAACATGACCATGTCCACGACACTAATGTTTGGTTGTTGCATAGCCTTTAAGTTGTAATACTTGCACATATTTTTCCGTCTTTGTTCCTACACTTCTCTGGCATGTTGGTGTATTATTTGAATCTTGTGTGCGTATAGCTAGGTGCCTCAACTTTGTGCTTCACGTTCCTTCATCCATTTCGTTTGTGGATGGAATGCAGAGTTTGCGTAAAATGGGGACTTCCCATAAGCATTCGTTTCTGAATTGTTGTAGGCATGCTCAGTCATTGGTAGCAACTGGTACCAGGCTGTTTGATCATAATTGACAAAGTTTCTAAGGTATCCTGCAGGCAGTTGGTTGGTCATTTCCACTTGTCCATCAGTCTGTGGGGGCTACACAGTTGACATCTTTCGTTTTATCCCTAAGCCTTTGCAAAGGGATTCACAGAATTCTCCATACAACTTTACATCCTAGTCAGAGATAATTTTGCCTAGAAGTCCATGTAGTTTCCGGACTTCCTTCAAGAATCCATTCACAAGATCCTTAGCCTTTGCATTATTTTCCAGACCTATTAAGTGAGCCATCTTTGTAAATCAATCCTCGACTACAATAATTTGTATTATTACATGGGATTCTGGTAGTTTTGTGATGAAGTCAAGGATATGGATGACCAGGCAGCGAACACCACTTCCAGGAGCTGCAGTAGACCAAACCATGCATGTTGTGGTGATTTATTATCCTGACATTCATCACATGACCATATGTAGTGCTTGATCTATGCTCTCAGTCCCTTCTAGTAAATGTCTATGGTAAATATTTCCAGTGTTTTTTGTTGCCCAAAGTATCCTGCTACCTTTGAATCATGGTATCCTTTGGCTATAGCTGTTCGTAGCTGCTCATTTACTGGACTGTATAGGCGATTCTTGTATTAGATAAAATCTTCAGTAATCTCCTAGTGATTTGGTAGTAGTTTGCCCTGGTTGGTTAATATCTCCAATTCCTGCTTGCGTTCTTGCCAGTTTTGATTACCTTACCCTGCATCTGCGATCATTTTTAATAGCTCTTGGTCGTATTTTATAAAATCGACCTTGGATATTATTGTGTTAGACATCATGACTATTGTTTGGTTCTGTATTGCTTGTTGGTCTATTTCATCAAGGAACTCATTTTCGGTTTGGTTGACGTGCAAGTAGGCGACCACTACCTGGCTCCGTGTCGCAGTTGCTCGTCTTGGTGATACATCCCTGCTTCCGAAATCACTTTTTCCTCTCGTAGTGTTTTCTGGTCTGTCAACTTCAAATGCCACAGCTAGGTTTATGTTTTCATTGATCAGTTGTGCCATTCGGTCCCCTTTGCGGACCTGGCAATCTGGATTTCGATAGTTCATTATGCTTACCTTGAGTTCTCCAGTGTAATCAGCGTCGATTACTCCTCCGCCAATGCTGATCCCATATTTGGCTACCATTCTACCTTATAGTACTAAGCAGGCGTATGTTCCTAGTGGCAATCTAACCGCAATTCCTGTTTCTCCTAGCCGTTGTCCTAGGGTTGGAATTATGAAATGCTCTAGTGTATACAGGTCATTTCAGGCTGCTAGTCGGGACCCTTTCTTAGGCATTCGTGCTTTTGTGGATTGCAATTTTATTCGCAAGGAACCTGTAGACTCTTTGCCAATTAATATTTACTCCCGTTCTAGCTGGTTTAACTGCACCAGTGTGGTTTGGAAAGGAGATGGCTATAGTATTGACTTTGCGCTAGGCACAGCTGGCTCCTCAGGATGGTACTCCGGCTGTCCCCTTAATGCTTCAGGCTTTCCGCCTGGTTTTCCCGGTTGATAGACTATCTGAAATTGTAGTTTACCAGTAGTTAAGCCCACCGGATCTGCCCCGGATTCCCTACCTTGGTTTTAAGGAGGTTCAGTAGGTCTTGTAGTTCAGTGTAGACTGTTACTGGTTTTTCTCTTGCAACCAGGTAAAATTTCTACCCTTTGAATACTTCAAGGAATGCTTGAAGCTCTTAATTATGGATCTCATAATTTCAATCGGCCGGCCACAGTTTTGGGGAGTGGAAAGCCACCGGACACACCTATTAGTCCGCAAACTGTGATAGTACACCCCATAGTGCAAAATTGCTAGTATCGGTTTCCACAATAGTTTCTCTGTCTGGGTAAAAATGACATAGTAATGGGGTGGAGATGGATCTTTGTTTGAGTTCCTCAAATGCCCTATCTGGTTCTAGCCCCCAGCTAAATTTCCTGGGGTAGCCCTTCAACATTTCAGTAATTGGTTTGCAGATTTTGGAGATATCATAAATGAAACGTCATTAAAAATTATCAAGGCTAATGAATATTTACACCTCTTTTCCAGATCTCAGTGCCTTCCAATTCTTGATTCTAACGACCTTTCTTTCACTCATGGTGACTCCATCGATTGCCACAATATAACATAAAAACTCCACTCTCTTGACCTGAAAAACCCCCTTGGTGGTTGATACAGCTAGATTATATTCATCCAAGCGAGAAAGGGCCTTCTTGACTAAGTCAATGTGCTCCTTCTCTGGTTTGGAGTAAATAAAGAAATTGTCCAGGTATACTACCATACCGTGATCTAAAGATTGTTACAGAATTTTGTCATCATGGCCTGAAATGAGGCCAGTACATTTACAAGCCCAAATTGCTTTACATTGTATTAAAAGTAGGCATATTGGGTCCGGAATGGTGTTTTCCCCTCATCTCCTTCCTTAATTCTCTAGAGGTGATAGATATCTTTTAAATCGAGCTTAGTAAATATTTGGGCCCCAGCCACACGGTTGCGGAGCTCGCTCATTAGCGGTAGTGGATACTTGTTGGCCACCGTTAGTTTATTTAACTATCAGTAATCAACACATAGGCTCCTTGAACTGCCAGGTTTAGGGACAAATAAAAATACTCTCCCTGCATGAGAATTGCTTTCCACTATTATCCCATGATCCTGCCGTTTCTACAGGTATTTGCTTAGCAAATCCCGCAGGTGAGCTGACAAAGGGTATTTTGGGCCCCATAGGGGTACTGCGCCAGCTATCAAATCAATATCATGGTCAAAAGCTCTTCTTCCAGCTAGTTTTTCTGCTGCGTCTGGTGCAAAAACCCTCCCTAATTCCTAGTATTCTGGAGTAATTTGCAGGAACTTTATTTCATCTGGTAGCGTAGGGGATGCAAACACAGATTATACCTATATATCAGGCTTCTGTATCAGAGTCAACAGTTTCTTCCCATTCAAATGTTAGGTCTATGCCTTTATCATTAACATGAATCTGTCATTTTTTATCTTTGAACAATGATTTTTGCTCATACTCGCTGTGCCTTAGGTGATGTTCTGTATGCCACCCTCCAAAGGTGATGATAAGGTCATATTTGCCCACATTGGCAATTTCGCATGAAATGTGAGAATGGTGGGCATTGCTCGCGATTTCTAATAGTATGGGGTGTGTGTAGTGTTTTCCCCCATTTGATGCTGTGGTTCCTTCGTAGGTATAAATGTCCAATCTATTGTCGCATGTATTGATTGACAAGCAATGTTTGTTAAAATCTTCTTGTTTAATCAGAAAGATTTTAGTTCCGAGTCTAATAGCATAAAGATCTGGATTCGATCCCCATTGGCTTCAATGGTTACCCTGGCTTCTGGGCATGAATAATAAGGTAGGGCTGGTGCTTGTGTCTTGTTTCTCTGGTTATGGCAACTTGGGGCTTGTTGGGGTCTCTTGTGTGACTGGTTTGTAGTTATGGTAGCAAGGGTGTTTGTTACCATGCCCGCGCAGTTTCGGCTATTGAAGCCTCCTCAGACAAACAAGAATCTTTTATCTTTGGTCTACTGGGCAGCCCACCACGAGTGGTCTTTACCCCTTGCCGTAGGGTTCCCATATACCTGCCATTTGCCCTGGCACCTGCCGTTGCCTAACTAGAGCCAAACTTGAATCATTAGCTAATAGTCAGCTTTCTTGTTCACTGGGGATTCTTTGCACATCGCCTCAATTACCCCATGTGGCTATCGTGCAGATCCTGTCCCCAGAAAGCCCGAGTCCAGGTTGGGGGCGGATATACCCCACTTCCTTTAGCATGTAAACCTTGTAACAGTAGTTGCTCATTCTCTTGCAACTTCATTTTTATTGATGTCAAGAATTCAGTTCCGTTTGTTCAAATATTCCATTGTCCTGCCGACCTGTTAGATTCTTTGTTCCACTCAAGGTTCCTCATGATACAGGCTTGTCTTATTTCATCTTGTAATTCTTAACAAGTCCTTTGTCAGCGCTGGTCTGCCCACTCTTCCTTGGATATCTCGTAAGGATTTAGGGCTTTATAAGGACGACGGTTTAATTAACTGTCTTCCATACTGTAGTCCAATATATATCAAATGTTAGGCTCCGCTATCTTCTTTTTGATTCGAATTCGCAGGGTTAGTCCAGCACTACGAGGAGCCGCCATACTAGTTAATCGATTCTAGCTCGCCTGTCACTCTTATGTCTGCATTACTCCCCTAGGTTTGGATTGCTTTACCCGATTCTAGTTTGGCTTTGAGTTTCCCACAGAGAAGGGCGGAATACCTGCCAATAGGACCTTACAGAGGTCAATCCTACTTGTTGATTACGGGTTCGGTAAAGAGTCCGTAACTGAGTACCTGGTCGCCATCGCTGCTACTACCTGAAAACCCTTTTTATATTTCATCCTTGTCCTTCAGTTCCCAAATTCTAGGCTGGTTGACTTGGTTCACCCTGGTTGTGGGAGCCTTTCGCCGCTTAGTTACTACTGTTGCCAGGGGCCGTAGATGTTAGGTTTGAAATTTCGCCGCTTTTATCCTGTAACCGATCCCTCGGCCGGTTTCCTACAGAACTTCCAAGTATGGTTAGCCAAAGTGCAAGGTGTTCATTGATTGGCTTTCTTTCGCTCTCCAATTTTGTCCTTAGGGATTCCTTCATGAGCTTCCACCCAATTTGTATGCTTCACCTTTCCTTCAGGAGGGGCTTTTTTCTCTTTTTCCACATGCATTTGCAATTTGTAGGGGGCTTTTTCAGCTGCCATGTAAATCTTTCACTTTTTATTCCGAGCAGTGGTCTTGCTACACTAGGGTTCCTCCTCCCGTTTTCTCTTCTGTGAGTCACTTTTTCTGCGGGCGTATTTTCGGAAAAACACTGGTTGTTCCAGGAACGATTCTTCCGCTTTGGTAACCCTGGGGACTACGCTCACACATTTGCTATCCATATCATAAGTTTTATATGGTAGCATTCACATTGCTACAATAGAGAGCAGCTGGTGTATTATGGTTCTTCAAGTGATTCCGGATCCTTCTGCCTCAATGTTATGGTTTTCCATAGTGCGGAGATACTTCTCTATGTCTCCTGAGTACCAGACCTTTTCTATCTTGGCTGAGGCTTTTTGCACCTTATACAGTGCTGAGAATCGTTCTGTAACTTCGGCCCGAAAGGTCACCCAAAAATCATAACCCTCATGTTTTGGGAATCCGAGCTCACAGCCATTTTCTTCTGGTAGGTTATTGCGAAAGGGGCCACCTCCTTTCCTTCCATCCTTCCTAAGGTATCCTTGCTGCACTCTTCGTCGTCCTCCCATGACCAAGGGTTTCTCCCAAAGTAGTCCTCACAATTTAATAACCATACTTGCACATCCTGAATAGGCTTATTTTCGAACTTGAGGGCAGGATCCGCTTGCAGGTGCTTGGTCCTAGCTAATGCATTCCCCAGTCTGTCCACCCATGCATCTGCTTTGGATTCGAACTTTCGACCTGGTAAGGGCCTTCGTGATCTATCTCCACCTCGTCGTGAGGGGAGACCAGCGTCTTCTGCGTCTGGCTCGTCGTCTCCCGGGTTGGGTCCCTTTACCTGGTGATGAAGTTGTGGTCCTTTTCAACAACCGGTGTTTGCTTCTCCACAATCGAATCCTTGTCCCTTGTCACGGCAGTGAATGAAGTGGAATTCTACCCTTCTATCCTTGGTGGTTCGCCTTTCCAACTCAGGATGTTTACTGGCTGTGGTTCCACTGTTTCCCAAATACTAGGTAGGTTTCTGGCAACTTGTAATTGTGTTATTGCCTCGCTTATTGGCACCAACATACGACTAATTTGGTCTGACACTCCATTCTGCCTCTAGTCATTTACTTCTCTATAAATATGTTATTCTAATCGCTGGTGGAGTTCTATTACCTTTTTTCAGGTACGCTCGTGTTCTTCCTGCGCTGCGACCTGCCTTTGCAGGAGTTCTTCTCTTTGGCGCCCTAGCACTTCTTCCAATTGGCAATCTCGGTCAAGAGATTCCAGCCCTGTTTCACCAATGTTAGCCTCTAGTTGAGTACCTACTACTTCAAGGTGTATATCCCGTTGTTTTAGAGATCATAACTTGGCGTCCAGCTTCTTAGTGGTTGCTGTTTCCAGAGTGATTGTCTCTGCCACTAGCATCTCCAACCCAGTATGGTACTGTTTTATTTCTTCTCAGATGACTAGTTAACTGCATGTGATTCGGTGCCCATACTGCTAAAATTGGTCCGCCAGTACCTGCGCTTGACTATTCAGTTCATGGTATACCAGATGAGCAGTGTACCGCAATTCTCTAAGTTTTTCAGTCGAACATGCCTAGGCTTGTCCAATGTGTTATTCCAATCTTTCCAAGCCAGGGTTTCTTGCGTTATGAGGTCTTGCGGTGGTGGAGCACGTGCCTGGGGCTGACTATCTCACTCCACTGGGCTGTGAGAGATGGTGGAGAGCCAAAGACGATCTGGGGAGTCCAGGTGCATGGTCACTTCCCACCAGAGATACCTCTTCAATATCGGACATAGCTTTGTCCATATCCACAGTCTCTTGTCAAGAGGAAATGTTTCAAGGGGAGTTAGGATGTCTCCCAAATCCCCTAGGGTAGGGTATTAAGGATGCGTTCAAAGAAAAGAATCCAGGATCTTCCGCTATCCATGCTGTCGGACTTAATAGAGGGGTGCCACCACAATAATGGTCCCTAAAATTCTTCATAGATATCTGAGAAATTTTGAGCAATGGGGGCAAGTTTAGGATTAGTGAATCAGAAGGCTTTGTAGGGTTTCGGTATAACCTCGATTTCTGATAACGGAGTCGTGGAGGAGTGTTTCGATAGAGGAGATAGACTTTTATAGAGTAGGTTGAAGAATTGACTTCTTTAGGAGGGTGGAATCCGCAATAAGCTTGCGTGATTCCACTTGTATGATCTCGAGGTAACCGATAGTCATGTATTGAGCTTTGGTAACAAGGAGAAATATCAATATACAGTTAAGGGTGGTCAATTCTAAGAGCAAGGGAATCAGTCGAGGGTTGAATCTGTCTTGATAAACGGATATTGTTTAGGTAGGCTCATAGGTGAAGTTTTTGTATAAAACTTATGATATTGATAAGATCTCTTGTCCGTTGCTTGTTGTGGGCTAAAGCTTGAGAGGCACATTGATAATAATATCCCGCATCTGAGTGTACGCGGATTACAACTGGTTTACTTATAAACCCTCATTTTCCCCTCAACTTTAGTCTTTTAATCCGAGAGTGAACCCGCTTAGACAATGAAACTCTCTCTTTCCCCGCACTGCTAATGGCAATATTAGAGCTCTTGATATCTCTGAGGCTGTGGACCCACTTAGTCAGAGTTGTCATCCTTCTTCCAGGTGTTAAGATATCTCTGCGTAGTTAATAATAAATCAATAACTTCTTATAACTCCGAGGGGCCAGGTTGGTTGTTGGCCAAATCTGCTTCGTGCCATCTTATCCGGCTCAGCACCTAGCTTTCAAGATGACTAGTGTTCACGATCAGGCCAATACCTTCTCGTCTTCATGGCCTCTCCTTATTAACTTGTTCAGATAGGCTAAATAACTTAATGGCATCATGGGGCATCAACGTACTCTTGTTGTGTGTCAGAGTAGCTGTAAGCTACTCCCAATTATCTCGAGAATCCCAAAGGGACTCAGAAGATCCTATTAGGATAGGGGGAGAAGCGTCGATGGATAGGTCTTCAATAGACAAGGTAAAAGGTGTGAAACTGATAGAGTGACCGTTCAACTTGTAGTATTAAAGATGATAGTCCTGTGAGGCTTGAGAGTCCGAATCCTTAAGGGATTGCAGGCTCTTTAAATACAAAAGATTGTAGCTAGGAAAACTAAACAAAAGCACAATCATCCAGTCCAACAACATGCTAACAGAGGAAGCATAACAAGGTAACCATAGTCCGAAAACTGAGGGTTAAAAGCGACAGGATGGAGGTAACAAAACTAGTAATGGAATCCAAACAGAAAGGAACAAGAGATCGCTACTACTATATAAATCCAGTAGGTATAGCAGGAGGATAGTAATACCCAACTGGGGAGAAGCAAGGAGGAGTAGTGATAAGCAAAACAAGGAAAGAATAACCAGTTAGGAAATCATAACCAAGTAGGATGGGACCACCAAATAGTAGCGCTTTTCAGGTATACCTCAAATAAGTAATAACCAACATCAAGTCAGTAGTAATAGTAGAAACATAATAGGATTCCATTACATTCCCCTTAACAGAAATAAAACAAACAAACAAATAAGGAATATCTTAAAGGGCTTAATGACCAACCCGCCTTTGGAGCATTCCACTCAATTTCAAAAACATATAACTTAATCAGTAAACATATATCCATCACTGGTGTCAGGACCTTACACCTTTATAAGCCTCATAGTAGTGAAGACAATACCATGAAGCAGTTAGCTTTCCATCTCAGATTCGTCCAAGGTGGAGAGTGTTGTGCTGGTATCGGATTCTGAGTAGTCTGAGTCTTGAAGGGGTTTCCAAAATCCGTCAGGGTCAAGATCAGGTGAGAGGGGGGTATAGTCTAGTTTCTGAAGTGTCCTGGCAGAGAAAGTCTCGCCATGGGATCAATGGAGTCTGAAAGGTATAGATTCATTGTAGGTATCGAACCAGTAGGATCTGATGAGGGTCCTTATGCCTTCTAGGTTGTAGAGGGGTTCCCAGGTTGCTTCGATTTTGTCATAGCCTTTCCAATGGATCAAGAACTGTCTTTTTCAGCGATAAATTCGATCTTTTAGTATCTTTTCGATTTCTCATTGCTCTTGTCCACTAGCATCGATAGTGACAGGCTCTTTGGATATGGGTTCAGGTGTTCCTGGGAAGGTGAATGGGTTGGGTTTTAGGTAAATGCGAAGATGGGTACGATGGATCCATGGATGGATTCCTGCCATCACTGGGGGGAGAATAAGTTTGAAGTTGTTATGTCTGTCAGGTCCTTCACTTACTGAGAAGGGTCCTAACCATGGTCCAACCAACTTGTGATTTCGTCCAACCTTATGGATATAGGGTGCTGACTTAAGGATAACTTCAGTTTCGTTAGGGATGATTGGGGGTCCATCCTTTCTTCTGTTTTCGCTGGAGGTGGTTTGGCGTGCTCTAGCCTTCTTGAGTGCATCTCTGGCAAGTTGTTGCTTCTTCATGATCTGTGAAGCAATCTCGTCTGCTGCAGGTACTGAAGTGGGGAGAACTCTGACGCTAGGGAGGAGGTTTGGTAGTCTGCCAAAGGTCATTTCGAAGGGGGAGAGTTCTGTGCTATCGCTGCGAGCTGCATTGATTGCAGACTGGACATGGGGTAGGTGGCGAACCCACTTGGTACCTTTAGGGTTGACATAGTTCCTAAGGCATTGGCGAACAGTTCTGATTCTGCACTCAGTCTGTCCATTGGTCTGGTGATGATATGCTGTAGCCATGTTGAGATCAACATTAAGATTCGCCATAAGTTGTGTCCAAAAGCGTGAGGTAAACTTGGGGTTTCTGTCTGAGAATAGGGAGGTAGGGAAACCATGAATGGAGAAAACTCGCACAATGAGGGTGTGTGCTGTTTCGATAGCTGTGATGTTCTGGGAGACTGGTATGAGGCAGGTAAAGCCACTGAATCAATCCAAGACACCCATGATGAGTTCAAGCTTGGAATCGCTAGGGAAGGGTCCTGAAAAGTCAATTGCAAGGGACAAGAATGGCTGCCTGGGGACAGGGAGGGGGGTAACTGATCCTGCAGGAACAGTGGTAGGTTGCTTGTTGAGCTGGCATAGGTGGCATCTGCGGACATAGTCTTTGAAATCGTTCCTCATGGAGAGCCAGTAGAAGTGTCTTGAAGCATAGTCAAAACATTTCTGCCAACCCATATGAGCCATTTGTTCATGGGTAATGCGCACAATTTCGCTTCTGATTTTAGCACCTTGATAGCTTGCTTCATAGGAGACATAAGGACAGTCTCTACAGTCATGCTTCCCCTTTCTGGGGAGAACTCGGTTATTTAAGAGCCAGTCAGAGTGGTTGATAGCCTTAGTAACTACCTCTAGGAGAGGGTCCTATTGGGTAGCATTTCGAATGCTGGAGTACCACATTCCTTTCATGTAGTTGGTAAGCTGAAAGGTGCGAAGGTCGAGCTGTAAAGAGGGCTGATCAAAGAAGCAGTCCTCATAATCGACAGGTGCTTCTGGGGTAGGTAGATCCCATCCTTGGTCGATATCAGGTATTTCTCTTTCTTTTCCATTATCAATAACTGTATGAAAGACTGGGTAGCCATCATCATCGTGGAGGGGGGGTGGGAACAGCCCATCTGTGCTCTGCTCTGCGCTTGAGATGATGAGGGGAGACAAAGTTGGAGGAAGAGCAGAGAGGCAAGGGTCCTGGAATATCGCGAGATCCTGAGGGAAAGTATCCGGTATTCTTTCCATTCATGTGGGTTTGGCATTCGTCCCAGACACAGGCAGTCCAGTGTATGACTCTGTGTCTATTGGATTCAAGAAATCAGTCCAGTTCATTGACTGGCGGTCGAGGAGGGACCGGTGTTGGCTGAGGGTCAGGTTCAGTATGTGTGCTGCTGGGGGCGATATTTCCGGAGGTGGTGGCTGCAAGGGATTCCAGTTGGGTGATAGAATCATGGATTCGTTTACAGCAGTAGGTGATAGCATCGGGATGCAGTGGTTGGTCCATGTGTCCTGGAGAATAATTAAATCTCGCCGCAAGGCCAGACAGTAGAGCTTTAGCTCGCTCAATAAGTACTCTGGCACGGGATGGCTCTAGAGGGTTGCGGAGATAGGAGGAGGTCTCGACGATTTAACAACCTTGAATGGCATTGGTTGCAAGCTCGATGGTATCTGCTGCTTTGCCCATGGCTTGTTCAACAGAATCTAAGTAGTGACTCGCTTCTTGGGAGCTAGTGGGGTATGAGCTGGTGCCATGATGTGAGTTCCACATCGAGTGGTGTTCAGAACTAAGAGTGCGAGAGGGTACTTGAAGAGTGAGGGCAGAAGAAGGGTCTAGTACATGGGCGATGTTGAGGTAGTGTCTTGATAAACTATTCATGGTGGAGGAGGGAGTCTTTATAGGCTTCTTGTCTGTAGGGTCTTCGAGTATTTGGTCTTCTTCAGCTGGGGTGTCTTCATATATCCTTGATAGTGCATCTGCAAGGACATTGTCTTTGCCAGGTCTGTGTATGATATCGATATCATAAGATTGGAGGAACATGCGCCATCTAGTTTGGCGGTAAGATTGGTCAGTCTGCTTCAGGAAAAAGGATAGTGCCTTGTTGTCTGATACAACAGTGAACTTGGTGCTATATAGAATCAGATGGAATGCCTCAACGGCATCCACAATAGCTAAAAGTTCAATTTCATGGACAGGGTAGTGTAGTTGACTTGTTGCAAACTTTCTGCTGTGGAATGCGGCAGGGTATGCTTTCTCAGGGGAGGGTCCTTGGTCAACCCATTCTCCTGATCCAACCCCAGAAGTGTCAGTAATGAGGTATATTGGATCAGCTGATGTCTCATATGAGATGGGGCGGAGCAGAATTGTCTCCTTGGCCAGGCGCTTAACTTGTTTGAAGGCTTCCTCATGCACGGGTCGCCATTCAAACACATCTTGAGAAAGTAGGTCCGAGAGGGGGGCAGTGGTAGAGGCAAGGTGTGGGAGGAATTGTGCATGATATATTACAACTCATATAAAGGTCTGAACATCCATTTTCGATTTTGGTATGGGCCAGTCTTGGATGGATCGAATTTTTTCAGGGTTTGCATGAATTCCTCGTTCATCTATAACATGTCCTAGGAGAGAGAGCTTGGTGGCAAAGAATTTGCATTTGGCTGGTGATGCTTTGATTTGATGCAGCCTCAGTCTTTCCAAGACTGATCTGATGTGCGAAATATGGTCCTCAACTTTTTCTGAGTAGATGGTAATGTCATCCATGTATGCCCAAACCAATTTTCCAATAAATCTATCTAGGACAAACTCTAAAACTCTCATTGCTGTAGATGGGGTGTTGGCATCTCCTTGCAGCATAACTCTGCATGCAAAGGATCCAAAGGGTGTCTTGATGGTGTTGTATTTCTCATCACTGGGGAGAACTCGGATTTGAAAGTACCAGTTTGCTAGGTCAATGGAGGATCTGAACTTTGCTCTGGCAACAGTTCTGAGTATCATGGCTTGTTTGGGAATCGCTCCATGGTCCTTGATAGTAATATCATTCCTGGGTACAAGGTCTGCTAGCAGTCTTATTTCGCCATTGGGTTTCAGCTTTGGGAATATGTTGACTGGGTTGTGTGCCTCGCTTGGGTAAATGGTCCTTTGGCTTTCCAGTCGTCGATTAATGCTCTGTATGCTGGCATGATCTTGTCAGGGAATGTGAAGAATCTCGGATTATGATCTGAAATTGTGTCTTTCAGCTGGATGTGGTGGTTGACATCTCTCAAGGGTGGTAATTCCGCTGTTTTCTTGCCTGGGAATACTGAGGGAAACTCAGAAATGTAGTCAGGGGTATCTGCTTCATTCATGGCTGAAAATTCGTGAATGGGTTGCTTTCTTGCAGGTCAAGGTGTGTCCTTTGACAGGGAAGTGATGATAGATTTTCCGCAATCTATTACAGCATGGTGTGCAGTAAGGTAAGGCATTCCTAGGAAGATATAATAGTTGTCCAGGGAACAGACTAGGGCTTCAGAGATATCGCCGCTTTCCTTGTCAATCTGTATGACAGGCTTTGCAACATAGTTGATTGATGCGTGTGATCCTTTAACTGCCATCTTCAGGTTGATAGGAGTCACAAGGTCTCTGGTAGGGATTTGCTGAGTGGTGACAAACTTTCCTGATATGAAGTTGTCTCCTCTGGTTCCTGTATCGAATAATGCCTTTGCTTTGTGGCCATTGACTGTGATGTATGCTTCGAGGGCTTGGGATTGAGTTCCACTAGGTCCAGCATGGTTTGTGGTAACTGTGACTGATTCTTTTGCATTGGGATCGTCTTCCTGGGTGTGGTATGTTCTTCTGACATTTCTGTGGTCTCCTGGTTCCTCCAGGGCCTCCATTTCCTCGCTGCTAGATGCTCCTAAGCTTCTTCTTCTCAAAGCAGTTATCGGAGTAGTGTCCATGATTTCCACAATAGTAACAGTCATTGTCTCTTCTGCGCCGATCCTTCTCAGCCTGGAATACTCTTGGATGGTGAGAGGTGTTATTGGAGAACCTTGGTTGCTTTCGGTGGGTATTATTCTGGGGGCGCTTGGGTGCTTGTTGGGAAACTGCATTGGATGTTGCATTTCCTTGACGATTTCCATAGAGTCCTGTAGAGTGCGCAATTGCATCTCACTTTTCCGCTATCTCCACTAGCTGGTCAAAGGAGGTATCGGAAGTGATGTGTGGTTTCACTTCTCGCTTGAGTTTTATATCCATGGCATCTAGGAGTCTCTGCTTCGCTGAATAGTCCAAAATTCTTCCTGGGGGGAGACTGTCTCTCAAGGTCTCAAGTCTGATTACAGTATCGGTATTCTGTGATATTTTTCCACCGGTAGTTTACTTGACTTATAGCCACTGTTCATAGATGGTATCAGTGGATATGGAAGGAAGGAAGTAGTCCTCGAATTTCTGTTTGAGTCCAGCAACTGTGTGGTCTCCTTGGGAAGCTTCATATTGGGTAAATTTATCGTGGGCTTTCTCGCTGCAATAGACTCCATAGTATTGTAGGGCTTCAGGGGCATCGTCAGTTATGCCAAAGCTGGCGATGTATCGATAGACTGTGTTGAACCATGAGTTGATTCTCAATGGTTCTCTTTCTTTTCCTTTTCCTGTGAATGTAAATGGTGCTGGCCATTTAGGATGATTATTTCCCTCTGGGGGGACTGACATGGCGATGGGTGCAAGGATTGGATAGCTTGGTGGATTTGGTGGACTAGGTGGACTTGGTGGACTAGGTGGTCTTGGTGGACTAGGTAAGTCATCTGGTGCAGGGCTTGGTTCTCTTGGTTCTCTAGGTAGACTAGGTGCTCTAAGTGGCGAAGCTGGGGGTGCTGGTCCTTGAGCGTCCTGTGGACCGGAATCTGATTCTGATTCTGAGCTTGGTTCTTTCTTGGATTGGACTTCTTGGTGGAGCTGTTCTTGGACTTGTTCTTGGACTTGGGCATGGTATTGGACTTGGTCTGGAGCTTGGGCTTGGGCGTGGTCTTGGGCTTGGTCTTGAGCTTGGGCTTGGGCGTGGTCTTGGGCGTGGTCTTGGTCTTCTTCTTCACAGCTGCTGCTCTCTACGGAAGATAGTTCTGAGTCCTCAGAGGGTGGTGCAGGTGGGGGTACTGGTGCTTGACTTTGGGGCCCTGAGGAGGATGCTACTGATCCTCTAGTGAAGTGCCTTCTGGTATCTCTTGGAAGCGAAATGGTTGCTAGCTAGGGTGAGCTGGTCTTGCCAGGAGTCTGCTCAAGGCCTGCTTGGAAACAGGGAGGTGTACTAGTACTGCAAGGTCAAGGTAGGCGAAGGGTGATCATTCCTCTGCCGAAGATCAAAGGTATACTTGAGTCTAGGTCAAAAATGTAACCTACTCACAAGTATCTCGAGAATCCCAAAGGGACTCTGAAGATACTATTAGGATAGTGGGAGAAGCGTCGATAGATAGGTCTTCAATGGACAATGTAAAAGGTATGGAACTGATAGAGTGACCGTTCAACTTGTAGTATTAAAGATGATAGTGCTGTGAGGCTTGAGAGTCCGAATCCTTAAGGGATTGCAGGCTCTTTAAATACAAAAGATTGTAGCTAGGTAAACTAAACAAAAGCGCAATCATCCTGTCCAACAACATGCTAACAGAGGAAGCATAACAAGGTAACCATAGTCTGAAAACAGAGGGTTAAAAGTGACAGGATGGAGCTAACAAAACAAGTAATTGAATCCAAACAGGAAGGAACAAGAGATCGCTACTACTATACAAATCCAGTAGGTATAGCAGGAGGATAGCGATACCCAACTGGGGAGAAGCAAGGAGGGGTAGTGATAAGCGAAACAAGGAGAGAATAACCAGTTAAGAAGTCATAACCAAGTAGGAAGGGACAAGCAAATAGTAGCGCTTATCAGGTATACCCCAAACAAGTAATAACCAACATCAAGTCAGTAGTAATAGTAGAAACATAATAGGATTCCATTACAGTAGCCTACTTCAAACATGCATTCATACCCATCTAGGACTACCCGGGCTCTCTAAACCTTAACGGGGTGTTACTCTGCGGGTCCGTGACGGAATTGGTTCGTCCAACTTGCCAGACGGAGCCAGACATGTCACCTATATTCCCTGAGGACAGAATCTGGTCGGCTGACAGCGACAACGTATCCGGGGTTACAAGATATGTTTCAATTACTCAGTTTTCTAGGTGAACGAGCAACTGCCCAAGGTACCTGTGACGACTCCAAAGGCGACTGCCAGGGCGGGAGGGGTATGATTGTCTTTAGAGGTTTGGATTTGTTCTTTTCTTCCAGAGTGTCATGTAATCCTCTCCGCAGTCATTTGTGCCTAACATATACTTTCAAAAGGAGTCTTGGTCAGCCTTGAACTTTGTCGGATCTAAGTTCAGTAATTGAAAGGGGTGAGACGAGGATGGAAATATAAAGTTATTGGAGTTGGAAAAGGAGAGTCATGCATAGTGCAAAGGCAGTGACGGATTGTACTGGCAGTAGAAAAATTGAAAAGGCCAAACTATAAGGAGGAAGAGTAAAGGGGATGGAAGTGGATGCAAGAAGATAGTTGGAGTAAGAAGTAGGAAAGAAAAGAAAAGAGGAAAACAGATGTTTCTTATCCTGGGGCCAGCACACTAAGATTGGGTACCCTAGTATGGGATGACTTCAGCATGGCTATGTAGGTACTTACATACCCATATCAGATAATGAAAATACAGTCACTGTACATACATCATTCGGTAGTAAGGTGGAGGTATAACTCAAGTTGATATCTGGTTTCGTGGTGTAGTTGGTAGTACACAGGATAAATATTGGCAATATCTCCACATCTCCCTCCCCCTAAACAAAACTTAATGAGTCTTGGTTAGGGTTGTGTCACCTGGGAACCAAACCCACTTCTCTGTTTATCCCACGGTTTAAGTATCAAGATTGGTGACAAAACAAGGTAGGATTTCACAGGACTCATAGTTATGAGTCATATGACTGTCAGATTTCGCACTATAACTCATTAGTAGTCATGGGGTTTCATATGTTGGAACTAGTGCAATTATTGTTATATTATGATAGGTTGATGGAAGGTATGACCCACACTAGTGAGTCATATGATGTAATGATTTTCGCAAATGACTTATAATAGGAGTCATGGGTTTTGCACATGTGACTACTTGCGGGTACATGACTTGTTTTATCAGTTTTGATTGGTTTGGTACACTGCGCAGTTGACTCAAAGAGGTCACCTGATAGATTTCATAGTATGACTCAATATGAGATCTGCCGAGAGTGTGACTCATACATATAAGTTACCAGGGTTAGGGTTGAGGGAAGAGTTGATATATAAGGGCCTTTAGGCAGCCTGTAGTTAGGACTCTTCCGCAACCATTTATGTTCTCAACTATACAATTACTTTATATCTTTGCCTCCTCGCTCTTTTATTGGTGTTGAGCGATAGGAACCATAGGGTTCGCCTATCAATATAACTTAGGCATAGGCCTAAGAGCAATAATGAATCACCCAACTATTACTACTCGTTGCCATAGTACTCCTACCTTGGTGCCTAAGATTAGCACCACCCCACATACCGGAATATAAGAACTGCCGTATCATATTTTTCCAACCCACAGCGAAGTAGTTACCCCATTGCAAGTCTGCTAACTGCAGAGGATCGTAACGTTTGATTGCCTTACCTAAGCAACCCCTAACAACAAAACGGCGGACTTTACAGACGTTAACATCGACCTCACCAAGGGAGAAATCGATACCTTAA
The DNA here is from genome assembly GCA_003316355.1 of Tuber calosporum. NCBI lineage: Eukaryota > Fungi > Ascomycota > Pezizomycetes > Pezizales > Tuberaceae > Tuber > Tuber calosporum. Next base: position 3,183 of record QFET01000409.1, on the reverse strand, counting down.
CACGCAGTCATGCACTCAAAGAAGCACTCCGCACAAACCTATCTAGAAGGCAGTCACAAAGGACTGCAAGTCCAGTCACACCTGGCCTGCCTCACCAGCCAGATCCCTATAACCCGACACATCAAGACCAATAAGAATGTCTATTCCAGGACCTGCAACAACTGATAGTGGAGCACGAATTCAACTAGCATGATTCACAACTGCACAGTTCCAAGAAATCCTGAAACTAATCAACAATCAAATAGAAACAACCAACAACTGGATGAAGGTTGCGAAACCCACTACCTTCCATTGAATAAGGACCAAACTACGAACCTTCTTAGTACAATACCAATTATACTTTGAAGCGACAAAAGAAACACAACATATGGTAAGTATTACCTACGTCAAAAGCTGGCATAGGGACGCAGCAGCAAGCTGGATAACTCTATTTGCAAAGGGATGCAAAACAGAGACTTGGACTACCTACGAGGAATTCACTACAGCCCTCAAAGATCAGTTTGGGGGTGAGGATACAGAAAATGCAGCAAGGACAAAGCTTGTCCGCCTAGGGCAAGGCAAGTAACCACTTACTGCATACTGGAATGAGTTGGGCCTGATAGCCCAGGAGGCCAACGATGACCCTGGTATGCTGAGACTACAGTTCCTTAAAGGAATTAACCAAACACTCCAAGACGCATGGGCAGCACACTACAGCGTGGCAACAAATGTCGATGCCCTTTCGGCGTGGGAAATTTGCTCAAGAAAACCAGATCAACATGATCAAGCGCCTTCAAGGGAACAACAGTACCTTTGTCCGACCTCAGGAAATGCATAGGAATGATAATTGAACCTGGAGATTGGGCAACAATACTGAAACCCTTAGAGACCCAATGGACTTTGATGCGACCAAAAGATGCACACGACTGAACCTCTCACGAGCAGAATTTACAAGTACAAGGGATAAATATTTATACCTGGGATGCGCCAGACCAGGGCACGGATTCAGTGACTGCCCAAATGCAAGAGCTAAGAAGGATGATACCAGGAAGTTCAACAACCAGACCAGCAATACTCGCTGGAAACTACAATCAACCTACGCAAAGTGGAAACTAGAGAGACCCCTGATGAGTCACGAAACGCAGAGATTCCCCAGTAAGAGATGGGCAGCGGGACAAGACAACTGAAACTAGCGGAATCGGCAATATCTCCATGGCACTAGCAAATACGGAAACATTGGAACAAGAAAAAGACCAAGCCAAAGTCAAAATGCAACTATATGGCAAGGACAAGACAGTCATCATTAGCGGCAGGATTGACTATGGCACTACAGAAAACTTTATTGATAAAGAATTTAGCCAACGACACGGCATATGGATGAAGAAAGCTAAAGAAATAAAGGAAATCTACCTCGCCGATAGGTAGCCAAGCACTATGGGACCTATTATCCATATAGTGGAAGTACTATTGGACATTGGCAGTCATAGCCAGGTGGCAACCTTCCAGATCGCAGATTAGCCCAACCATGAGGCTGTATATAGGGCTACCATAGTTTAGAATACACAACCCCAAGATGCACTGGGAAAGCAACAAGATTACCTTCGATAGCGAGAGGTGTACAGTAGTATGCCTAGAAAGCTCGCCAGCAGTGGACCTATTCCCTGAAGCAGAAGTCCAGGAAGAGAATATAACTATACAATTCTCCAAGATTCAGGCCAAGGATCTCCAGAGGATCAAAATACAAAGCTTAAACGTAACAGCAACAATCCCTACTAAGTGAGCAGCAAGGGCAGCAGGACACGACCTGTATGCGTGCGAGAAAGTTACGATAGCGGCAAAAGCCGAAAAACTTGTCAGTACTGAGATAGCTATGAAACTGCCCGATGGCACCTATGGGCGGATTCGTCCATGTAGCGCGTTGGCAGTTAACCTCAGTTTACTGTCAAGGCGGCAGTAATTGACGCCGAAAACACTGGTGAAAACAAGGTAGTAGTGGTTAACCTGGGAAAAGAAGACTTATATCATTGTTTCAGGAAGCAGAGTCGCACAGATAATCTGCGAAAAAATTGTCCTAAGACAATATGAAGAAGTCGAGCAACTGGCGCTCACTATGAGAGGCGAAGCCGGGATTGGAAGTACTGACAAACTGGAACGCCAAAGCACCGAGATCAATAAGATCTCTGCTACCTCTTTCGGCCTGTTCTATCGAAGAGGGAAATTACAGGAATCCTCAGATATGATTACAAGGCAAATCAGCCTAACAGGATCGAAGCGATCAACATCAGTACCGAGTTAGCCATTAAGGCCAAGAAAGGACAAGAAAAGGAGAAGACAAAGAATATTGTACCTAGGGAATATCATTAGTACCTTGACATGATCAAGGAAGCAGAAGAAACACTGCTACTACCGCATCCAGAAAAGGTTGATTTAGAAATCAACCTTTAGAATGTAGAAACAGTACCAGCAAGAGAGCAATACCTATGGGGAGAAATAGACCTTGAAGAACTAAGAGAATATCTCCAAGTCTACAAAAACCGAGGATGCATCCGAGAATCTTCTGCAAACAGAGAATCACCAATGCTGTTGGTCAAAAAGAAAGATGGAAAACTACGTCTATATGTGGATTACTGAGGACTCAACGTAGTTACCAAAAGGGACCGATTCCTGCTACCACTGTGTAACGGGGGCACCCTATAGGAAGATGGATGCTAAGGTTGCGACCGCACCAAAGACTCAATGCAAAGTTCACAGAAGGTAAAGATAAAATAATTGAATCAAATGAGAAAACTTAATATTGTTAAGCCAGAGCTTCACTCAATTCAAGTCTTCGCGAGAGGATAGTTGGTTATCAGAGTAGAGTGCCGTTCGCGTTTGCTTAAGTAATTATAAAGCCAACGACACCCATCCCTACTCCGACCGTTAAGAGAGCTCCCTTCTCCACTCCGGGATCATCTGACACATGGCCCTTCCAGAATTAACTTCAGGGCCTGTGGATCGCTCGGGTAAGTTGAGTCCGTTCAATCATAAAGGTTTTCAGCAATGCATTTTGATTATGCCTGCAGGAGAGAAAAACCTTTCCGATTGCTGTCTTGTCAATAGCCAACTGACAATCCGACTTTGGACCCAAACCTAGGTATGAGACTCTGTAGCCCTATGGCTTTTTCCGTCTATGCAAGCACTGCAGTCAACTGTGTCTACTTGGCC